>VOMN01099648.1:0-16059 GCA_014899125.1 Orchestia grillus
GCCACAAGGCACGTGGGGGGCAGAGCCACAGGGCATATAGGGGGGAGAAACACAAAGGGCACACAGGCTTCACCCTCTCCCTCTCCTGACGCCCCCAGAGGTGCACCACGCATTCGAGGTCGTGCCCCTGAACCAGTCCCAGGCGAGCGCTCTGCTGCTGGCCCGCTCCGCCCCTGACAAGCACAACTGGATGGCCGCCCTCGTCATGATCCGCTGCAGGAGGTGTGTGTTGTGTGGGACATGTGCGCGTGTTGCTGTTGGAAGTGCGTGGTGTTGAGTGTGAATAGCTACAACCTATCATTGTAGGCTAAACATGTTATTATGTCTTCAGTTACAAGCGTGAAGAACACTGTAATACGGCAACTAATTCACCAATCAATCAAACTGAAATAATGCTCAATTGACCAGAGTACTTTCTAAGCACTTAGTCCGCACGGGATCGTGTAGCCACACACCTCCACACTCGCCTTCTGCCGCTGAAGCACTGAGCTGATAAGTGAAGGTTAACGCACTCAAATGTGTCAAGAAGTCTTTGAGTGTACCTATGTCTTTCAATTCACCGAAGAGGCTTACACGGATAAAAAATTAGATATAGACCCAGCATCCTTCAGGTATTTAAAATACCGACTCCTATTCTCATTTCCAGTCGTATTTTCTTTTATGTCCACTACACTTCTCCCCTAGCGCTGTTCTCTCGCCATTGTGCTATCCCTACTAGTTAAAGCTTGTACGTTCAATCACTTGAAGCTCACGCGCTTTCAATGCAGACGTCATCCTTTCGATAAAACGTAGTTTTTCTCTTTCCCTCTAACGTCTTGAACATAGTCACTCTCTAGTCACTGTTCCTGATGACTGCCGTCAAAAACTCCTCCTTTTGCCTCTCTTCTTCCATATCTGTTGCTGACACCTTCACTTACAAATTTGTTCTGACCTCGTTCATTCAGACCCGCGTTTCTGGCACCGTACACAACGCCTAGAACAATCATGCGCTGATGCAAACTTGGTTTTGCCTGCTTGCTGAGTTCCGAGAATTCTTCTTGCTGTTTAACTCTCCCTGTGCCTGACGTCTCTTTTCCGCTCCATGGTCGCCTTTTTTTTAAATTCGCCAAACTGTCGCAGTATATTATCTTGGGCTTCGTTGCGCTCGTCATGTATTACATTGGATCTCAGTACCATCGCTCCAATAACCCATCGCTGACAGTAACCTTAGCGTCGAAACTTAGTGCTACACCCCTCCCAGATTCACATTTCGACCATCACGCAACCCTGCCTCTGATGACGCACTTTTCACTATTTACGTATGAAATCGTCAGTGCGTGCAGCACACTCTTCTGTAGACTTGATAGCAACCACAGAACGCTTTTATAATTTCTGTATCGTATCTTTCAATCGGGAAAAAGTAAAAAGGATAAATAAAAACTATGGGACGCTGATGGCACTGTGTAACGATGGCACTAGGTAACAAGACTTCTCTTTTGTTTCGTACCTTGGTCAAAAAAAGACACTATGTAACAAGGTTACTCTTCTCTTGTTCCGTGGTCAAAGCTATAGTTTCTCATTTTTCTGTAACTAAGCAAAAGGAAAAAAATTGTAGAACATTGCTTTTGTGGTCAGGTCAGTGAATTTTCCAATTTACCTTCCTTCAATGTAATACCAGTAATGAATGTATTGCGAGTGTAATGCGGAAGCAAAGTTTCATGGGAATAATGGACAATTTTTATTGATCTCCGATTAGAGGTGTTAAGAAACCACAATTAACCCTTTAAAGACGGAATTATTTTGGCGCTAAGGTACAATACGCTCTGTACAAAAAACTAGCTGCAGCTTTAGGTATACGTGCAGTAAGGTTGTATTTGCATTTAAGCCAAAATCTATCAGATCCTTATGGAATACGACCACATAATCCTTTGGGGCGTTGAAGCATTAACAACCATGAACTAAAAATCGTCTCATAGTGTGCCGTTCACTTGCAGTCCGTTGGAGCGTGCCCTGGACAGCATCCTGCTGGAGGAGGAGAAGCAGCACCCCCTGCAGCTGCCCGACCCCGAGGTGTACCCTTTCAGCGTCCAGGACTCCGTGGAGAACATCATCATTGACGAGGGAAAAAGTGCCACGCCGCTTATCAAGGTGAGGAGTTTAGCTCCCGCGTGAGGGGGGGGTGGACTGGGCCTTTTTTTTCTTTCATTCAACAGCTTGCAGATATGCGAAGGGACACCATGCGCACAAACCGGCGGCACTCCAGTGTGGCTAGGGCATAGAGACCCAAACATTTTCAAGATATTCAAGATATTCAAAAGAACAAAGCATGTCGCTGTGGTGCGTCACAGCTGTGACGGCAGATACTGTGCTTGTTGAAACACGTGCCGCCTGCCCACAGGAAATAGTGTCACACAGGTTTTTGTTTGTGTTGAACTCAATCAAGCATTGGTGTTTCTTCACGAGAAAATATGTATAACATGAAAAACCGTTAGTCCCTTAGAAAATAATTTGGTCAGTAAAATGGGTTAATAACATGCAAGTTGGCCTGATTTTTCTTCCCGTGTATGATGCACACGAGGTGAACTTACTGGTCAGAATAATGACTATTTGTCAAGCAGGATTTGCGGGTTGAACTTCCCAAATCCTGCCACTTTCTGACCTGAGGCTCGCCGTAACGCGGAAAATTCCATGCCATCAGCTGGAGCACTTCCTCCGTTTTCACCATTGCGACCATGTTAGCATCCATCGTCTGGTGCATCTTTGTAGGAAAATCATGCCGGATCACAGGTGTTGCCGAATGGCGGAATCCCGGATTTTTGTGATTCGCCCTCCAGTATGTGGGAATTTCCGTTCGTGCGACGATATAATCTGAATTCAATGTCATCCTTGGTGCCTCTGTGTGCAGGGGGCTACGCTCATCAAGCTGGTGGAGCGGCTCACGTACCACATGTATGCAGACCCCATGTTCGTGCGCACTTTCCTCACCACCTACAGGAGCTTCTGCTCCCCCACCGTGAGTGTAGTGCCCTTTGTGTGCACTCAATAGCTTCGGTACTGGTGTCTCACTAGTGCCAGTACCAGTCCACTGAGCTGCTCCAGTGCTGGTGCCTCACTAGTGCCAGTACCAGTCCACTGAGCTGCTCCAGTGCTGGAACAAATGACGTCATCATGCTACGGCCGAAAGGCCAGGCATTACGAGAGCGATGTCTTCATTTGAAATCGGTGTTGCTGGAAGCCAAGAGTCTGTACGGTGTGTGTGATCCCCGTCATAACCTGGCTGCCCGTGAAGCTGAGGTTCTATGCCATTTATGACCTGGGCGATCGGTTGTGACATGTGGAGACGTGGGCGATCGTTTGTGATGTGTGTAGACTTAGATAATCATTAATGAAATAGATTAAGATTAATTCAGTGTCGTAGACACTGATCTGACATACGTCTTCTCGTGCTGAAAAATTGATTTCCTGCGCAGGAATTGCTGGAGCTTCTGAAGAAGCGGTTCGCCATTCCCGAGCCGGACTGCTGCAGTATCATGGATACGGAGAGCAACATGGACTGCACGTCCATTATCGGCGGCTGCCAGGAGGACACTAACGCCATGTTGCTACACAGAGAAGGAGTCAAGCGGTTCAGGAAAGAGTATGCGCAGCCTGTGCAGTTCAGGTGGGTGCCCGCTCGTGTAGTAGAGAGAAGATGTTTGTTTTAGGTTTTAGGCGTCGTAAAACTGCACGCAACTTGCCCACAGAATGACAAAAGAAGAAAAGACTCGTCCAATGATTGAAATATTAGACTGTCCGTTGTCCGTTCGGTCATTTTTCAGTCATATGAGTATTTAGTTTATATCTAACCACAACTGTTGGTGTAACAACATTTACGAGGTTAAAAAGGTTTTCTGATCCGGATGGTATGAACATTTTCAAACATACGATGCTAGCACCGTGGAAGCGCTATTCATACTGCATTTCGGATCCACGATGCTGGCGATCCTAATCTCTTTATTCTTACTTTCTAGATTTCTAACTTCCTAAAATATTACACTCACAGCATTAAATCAAGACCGTGAAATCCAGGATACGATGTAAAGGATTTAACATGCAAATATTTTTCAATAAGTCAATCCAACCAAAGTTGATTAACATGCCTTATCTTTAAAATTACAACTGCAAAAGTTGTAAATATTGTATTGTGCTTCCGTTCACTTGGCGTGCTGTGTTGTGCTTCTGTACACTTGGCGTGCTGTGTTGTGCTTCTGTACACTNTGTTGTGCTTCTGTACACTTGGCGTGCTGTGTTGTGCTTCTTTTCAGTTGAATGTACTACATTGCACCTCTTTTCACTTCCCTTACCGTACCGTGTTGCACCTTCTGTTCACATAAATAATATTGTCGTTCAGAGTGCTGAACGTGCTGCGCCACTGGGTGGACTACCACTTCTATGACTTCGACCGCGACGCCGAGCTGCTGCAGAACCTCACGGACTTTCTGGAGAGCGTGCAGGGCAAGAGCATGCGCAAGTGGGTGCTCTCCATCACCAAGATCATCCACAGGAAGGTGGGCTCCCTGAATTCACCCGTTTTACCTTAAATCAATTTTGACGAGTTTTTTTTTATACTATTCATATTTGGCTCTCAAATTCATTCATATGTTATACATATGTTGAATTTAAAATTTGGCCTGTATCAACTGAAAAGATAAAAAACTAATACATACTAGGAGACGTGTCAGCATGACACCTTTGAACTCGTTTCGTTATGATTTTCCGCCGCTTCCTATAGATATGAAGATGAAACGCGGAGATATGACTCACGCTGGACTAACTCAACACTAGGCTGTAATTTGTTAACGCAACACTAGGATGTAATGGGTTAACGCACCACTAGGATGTAATGGGTTAACGCACCACTAGGATGTAATGGGTTGACGCAACGTTAGGATGTAAAGGGTTAACGCAACGCTAGGATGTAATGGGTTAATACGTCTGACGATGAATTCGTATTAACCCTTTAACCTCGATTATATTTTGGCGATATGGCTGTTTTCATACATAACACTGGCTGCAGTCTTTTGTCTACGTGCAGTTAGCTTTCATTCAAATTTAGACGCAAAAACAGCAGCAGCCTCAGGAAGTAGGACGATATGGTTTTTTGGCTGGGACGAGGGGGCATTGATAAGGTCAGCAGGCTGAGACGTAGCGTGTCGTGGCGCGCCTCTTCCCTGAAGTGTCCCGCCTCGCGAGCTTCTGTTGTGCTTGAGGTGTTAGCTGGATGACCGTATGTAAGCTTAAGCTGTTCGATGCTTGTTGGTCCGCATCTCAAGGAAAAGGTGAAGGTCCATAAAAAATATTGAATGAATGACCATTATAACATTGAATGATAGCCGCTAATAACAATGAATCCCATTTGAGCGAATGGTCATGAATAACGTTGAATACACGGCCATAACTACACTGAATGCACGGCCATGACTACACTGAATGCACGGCCATGACTACACTGAATGCACGGCCATAACTACACTGAATACACGGCCATAACTACACTGAATGCATGACCATAAATGAGGCGGAGGTGGTGACGGCGTGTCTGTGTGCAGCGGAACGAGGAGACGCGCGAGATCACGTTCAGCCAGAACCGCACGCCGCCCTCGCCCAAGTGGCACATGATCATAGACGACAAGGAGTGGGAAACCATCCTGCCGGCCTCGGTGGGGGGATCGACAGCCACGGGGGACCTGGTCAAGCCCTTGCTCATGCTGCACCCCATCGAGATCGCCCGGCAACTCACGCTGCTCGAGTTCGACCTTTACAAGAGCGTGAAGCCGTCCGAGCTGGTGGGCAACGCCTGGACCAGCAAAGACAAGGACGTCCGGTCGCCCAACCTCCTCAAAATGATCCATCACACTAACAACGTGAGTCGAGCAACCGTTGTGTAACTTTTTCCGCCATCCCTTAGGTAAATTTATAAATCATGGTTTAAAAATGCTTCGGTGACAAAAACGGTAGATAATTATAGATGCTCCGGCGAAAAAGTTAGAAACTGAGTTGTGTCATCGATGTGAAACGCAAGCCTCTTGAGTGTTCATCGTTATGTTCAAATGTCTTCGTTTAACATGCGTCTGGTGTTGTTTGGTGGCAAGCACAGCTATTGAGTCTTTTCGTTCTGCATCCTTTGGCCTATTGCTTTATTTTTGTCCCCAAATTAGAACTGCGCACTTGAATTGATGAGAGTACAACTTTGTACAGTCTAATGGGTATCATTGAGTCACTGAACTGCCTTGAGTTCATGAGTTCATACCGTTGTGCCTCGTTCGTTCCATGGGAGTGAAGCGACTCCCTGGTATGGCGCTCAGTTCTGGGATTTTTTGTTATATCTTCTTGCTCTCCAATAAACACCAGACGCCCGACTTCTATTGGAATGATTTTGCGCTACAGCCCCACCAGAGTACACCGGTGCTCTTGGTTTTGTGTGTTACAGTTTGCATTCATTTTTGATCTTAAAAGTTGAAATTAAATCAACTACCTTAGAAATGCAGTCTTCCAGAGAGGTTGTATAGCTTGCGTAAAAGACCCAATACCCAATGTGCTGTCATGATGACTCTATGTGTGTCAGGGACCAATCATCGAGACCAATTTCCTTCAAAGTGACTGCATAATTAACCGATCTTCGTTTCCCCTCTATTCGTATTCAGGCTGGCTAATCTCCACTGCCAGTCTGAATGTCTTGGCTTGCAAGACGTGTGTGTACGCATTCGTTTTATTGATTTCGGCAGGTGACACACTGGCTCATGAGGTGCATCATCGACTGCGAGAACTTCGAGGAGAGAGTAGCGGCCATGAGCAGAGTGGTCGAGATCATGATCATGTTCTATGACCTCAACAACTTCAGCGGCCTTTTCGAGATGAGCAGCGCTCTCGAGTCTGCCTCTGTGCACAGGCTCGAGCTCACCAAGGCGGTCAGTAGTCGGAGCTTGTCCTTCCTGTAGTTGTAGGACAGTGGTGGGGGTTTGTCCTGTATGTGGTGAGCAGTCATTGGCCTGGGGCTTGTCCTTCCTCTAGTTGGAGGACAGTGGTAAGGACTTGTCTTGGATGTTGTTGGCAGTTATTGGTATGGGGCTTGTCCTTCCTCACTTAATGGATGACAGTGGTAGGGGCTTGTCCTGTGTGTTGTGGGCGGTCAAGAGGGTTTGTCCTTTATGTGATGCCAGTTCAGTGATAAAGTAATGCCATTTCTGTCTGTAGTCAGGAGATTGTGGCTCTGGGCTAGTATTTTCATGAAGGACTATCTAATGGGCCGCATATGGGAGGCCAGTTAGCCAAAGACTTGAAGAAGTGTACAAACAGATATTGAGCTGTTTAAGGACCAGCTCACTGGTTTGTGTTGCTGTAGTTCTGTAACAAGAAATGCTCACGACCTGGGAGGATAGTTCAATTGAGAATAGAGTGGGGATCCCTCACCAAGAGTTGTGAGGGTAGGGTGAATGTGAGGACTATAATAGGGAGATACTTCACGTCCTGATCGTGGAAGACGTATGCAACTCCTGAAGACCTTCACTAAGCATTGCATTTTTATCAGTTTTATTTCCACCAAACTCCTGGAACTATTTTTGATGACTGTTAGAGGTTGATATTGCATAAAGTATTTGGAATAACATTGTTTTAAAGCGCTAACTTTATTGTCGTGTCGTAATTATTAACATTTTACTTCATTCTGAGTCGTACTGAACAATGAATCATCCATCTGTGGCACTCCGAGCATTAGTCTGTTGATCAAATCATAACGCTCACTGTATCATATTACATAGTCGTATTTAATGTTTGCCGTTAATGTATTTGTTGTAGTTTAATTTGTAGGTTTCCCATAGTACAGGAAATATATCCTGAGAAGCATGGAGCCCTCGCTTCTCAGATATGCGAGCTCAAATTATTTATATATCATGCTTGTTCTGTATTTAATGTTCACTGTAAATGTATTTCTCTTCGTTTAATTTGAAAATTTTCCCTGGCACAGGAAGTGAAGCGACGCATGCCGGTGACGCAGAAAGCGGTGTACGAGGAGGCCCTCGAGCTGGGCAAGAACCACTGCAAGAAATACCTCGAGAAGCTGCGCTCCATCAACCCGCCCTGTGTGCCGTTCTTCGGTGAGTTCCTCAATCAGCTCCTTACTGCCCCAGTTATTTTGCAGTTGAATTCTTCCATATTTCACGTATATTCTATTGAATCCACAATAGTGCTACTGTCGGTGGGTGTAGAGCGAATTAAAACGGTATCATATTTCCTGTAGGTAAGGTTCATTTTTATTTTTATATAAACACACGGCATATGCGGTAGTAATTTCATTGAGTGTACTTAACACGGCACGTGGGACAGTAAGGGGTGAACAGCCCCAGCCATAATGGGGCATGGCCCAGGAGTGGGTGGAAGACCAAAGACCAATGGTGCAACATTGCACCGTTTCGTAAGGCTGCTGCGAGTTTTTCTTGTGAATTTAAGTGCTCTCTTATTAGAAGTATACGGTAAACCAAAGTTAGTTTTTCGGACGATGCTAAATGCAGTGTAATCGCAAAATTAATTTGGTTGTGGTATAGTTAATTGTATATGACAAATAAGAACCGTTTAATGAAGCGGCTGCTGCTAGTTTTTGCGAAAATCTAAATGCAGTTTCATTGTAAATGTCAGAGTACTTTTGGACTGAAGTATTTTCCATGCAAAGCATAGTGCACATTTTTTTTGCAATTACAGAGAGGTCCAAAAAACGCTCTCACAGTTCATAACTCGATAATTTCCCAGCAAAAACTTGCCAGCGAGCGCCACCCACCTGCGGGTAATTTAATAGCTACACATCACTTCTGCCTGCCAGTTCTGACCTACAAAGAGTGAGCGCATTTTTTAAGCCTCTTTGTTTGCCAACTTCAGACTGGAGCTGGGTTTTCCTACATAACCGTACACAGTGTTATCGAAAAAATAGTTTGGACGTCGTAGGATTGAATAGACACGGTCATGGTGTGTACAAGTCGGTGAAGCACAAAGCTCTCACTTCACAGGTATGCGAGCTCAATTTCCGTATTTTTCATGTATGTGTAAGAAATGGTCGGGGAGACGATGCTAAAAGTCGATCTTCATCAGTCTCGTTTGGGTGCTCTTCGGCGGTATGGGAGCCTTGGACTACATGTGGCAGGAATCCCCTTCCGTTTTTCTTTTTCTTGCTTCTTCTGTATTGAAAAAATAATTTCCGTACCTTGACCATTTCACCTGAGGCGCGATGCTTGATCAGCAACTAACTTGTAGTTAATTTTACTTGCTTGTCGCTGTATTCAGAGTTGATTTTGTACTAAGATAACGCGTGTTTCAGGAATGTATCTGACGAACATCATGCACATCGAGGTCGGCAACTCAGACTTCCTGTTGCCTCACAACCTCATCAACTTCAGCAAGCGCCGGAAAGTGGCAGAAATCACGGGAGAGATCCAGCAATACCAGAACCAGTCCTACTGCTTGCTGCTAGAGCCAAAAATCAGGGTAAGCTTTCGTCTGAGTGCTTCCTAACAGTACAAATTAGTTCTTGTGTTCTGTCTTTAAAGTTAAAATGAAAGCTTGGGGTTTGATTTGTAGCCCAACAACACATACATATGACGTAATGATTAAGTTAAAGCTTGATGGTCCACCGTTGGCTATGATGTTGATTTTATACCTTCACCCTGTCCGGCACTGGTTGCTTTTTTCGAGCCAAATTGAGCGATCTGAAGTGTTTGCTTTCGACTTTTCCAACGCGTTTCAAGTTAGCTTGAGGTTTATGCAGATCGCGTACGCCTTATAGCCGAACCAAAAAGTATTTTTATTAGATACCAAATTTGTAAATTCTACCCTGAATGGAATGCTACACACCGATTTGCCGTATTTATGCCAAAAGGACCATTACTGAACACGTTTAACTCAAATGCAAACATAGACCGTAGTGCTGTTCTTGAAAATTTCTCAAATGAAATGTACCTCGCCTTAAGTGAATGCTTGCGACTCAAGTAACGCCATGAACTCAAGAAAAACGTAAGCTGAATGGTTAGTTTGGCAGAACTATTGGAACCATTGGAGTAAGAGTATATGGTTACATACGAGGTTATTAAAAGTGTCAATTACAGTTGAATCAAAAATCAATTTTATCAGGGTAAATAGCGCCGTGTAAAAATAAATTTCTGGCCATTAAGTGTCAATGTATTGCTTGACTGGTGTTCGGAAGGAATACTCACGGTCCTTTTACTCTCATCTCATAAAATGTCAATAGTATTGCAGCACTGGGAATATTTTGGGCCGGAACTGAGGTGTCTAGGATACACTCGGGGGTTTAAACCCTGCAGACCAAATCGTATTCTAGTGCCTTGCTGTCCAAAACATGTAATAGTTCATCGCTTTGGGCTTGGTGAGAGGAACAACTTCTCTTTTGTTTGCCCCTGAACTGGGCGTAAATTTTGGAGTGATCGCAACTGACTGGAATGGTTGTGCGCAGCGCTTCTTGGAGACGTTGGATCCGTTCGAGGGCATGAGCGACGGCGACATCAACAACTACCTGTACAACAAGTCTACGGAGATCGAACCTAAGAACCTGCGCAAGCCTCTGCTGAAGGTTAGTTCGTCTCTGCGTGACTGTGTCTCCTGCTCAGCGGGCCGTTGGACCGGATTGTTTCTGCTGGTTGTGAATGTTCCAGTTGATACCATCATTATTGTGGGTGGCGAATGGAATTATTCGTTCGAGGAAGCGATGTACTGGTATTTTTACGTATCGCATTTTTCTGCCGAGTCTTGGTGTACTGATACAAAAAGTTATTTGTGTGGGTGGTAGTAGTTGATGAAATAATTTGCATAGGTAGCAGGTATGCTTTTAAATACAGTATGTTATACGGATAATAATGGGTGCAGGACTGTTCACGTTTTCAGTATGTTTAATGAACAGTAATATTTTAGCAAAAAATGTAGTTATTTAAATCGAACTTGTTCAATTATCCTTCATGATACTTCTTTATCAAATTATTATGAAGCCACTTATAACTTTAATGGCTGCTTCTGTGCGTGTCCGAAACCATTGACAAACTAAAATAAGATGACCCTTATTCATTTCGGATATCATCTGGATACTGGCAGCCTTCAGTAAAGCTATGGTACCATGAGGATGTTGATTAATTTCTGTTTCAACAACGCTGAACACGTGATAGTCCATAGGATTTAAATGTGGCAATTCTGGGGGCCACATGACCTTAAAAATTCTATGATAACCAATCTTTGGTTACTACGGCTTGGTGGGAATTGTACCAAGTGTTATTGAAAGATGAATGGCGTTCTATTCGGTACTTTATTTACCCAAGGCTTAACAGCGGTTTTTAGAACATCAATGTAACCAGCAGCATTAACCCAAAGACCCTGTGGACTGTGGAAACTGTAAGGTGGCATGGCATGACCTTAACTACTCACCACTCCTTAAACCATCACCGTTGTAGTTAAAGCAACCATGACTCCGGGTCATTTCATTTTTGGGGTTATCTTTATTTAAACGAGTTGTATGAATTAAAATAAAATATGATAAATGATTCGATTCGAGCCTGTAATCAACTAAAAACAACATATCCTCAAATTACCCTCGTATTTGTATGGATAGGAGATGCAATTTATTGTATGGGTAGTGGGTTCAATAATTTGTATGGTTAATGGGTATCTACAATAATTTTTATAGATAGTAAGGTACAATAATTTATATGAGTAATAGGTGCATTAATTTATTGGGTTGTGGGTGGGGTCGCCAAGTGGGTATTCATGAACCTGTTAGGGTGAATGTTACTAGACTTATTATCTATTTGTTGGGTTCATTGCGACTTTGTGTGGCTATCTACGTTACTTATGTAACATACGTAGACGGATCGTCCGCTGTATTCACGAGTGCATCCTTTCTTTTGCCTGGCCGTTAGTGCGCTGAATGTTTATTTTTTACCGCGATGTTGTTGTTTGTTTTCACCCATTGCCCGCCGCTTACTTGCGCGAATGCGTATCGAAATGTGTGTTTTCGGTTCGAGATCGCCACAAGATCCTGGGGCGCTAGTTCGAATATGTGCGGTTTTCACTTCATTTTGAACGTGTGACTTATGGTCGCAAAATTAGGCCCGAAATAACGGACCAATGACCCACTACGTTAGGGACCTGACTTCAGCGTTGCCACTACCCTTTAACGACCAATGTAAGTTGGTGCTACATTTTCATTTAGCTTTGTGCAAAAGAACTTGCTGCAGCCTCGTGAAGTAGGACCCTGTAATCCTCTGGGACGTTAGAGGGTTGAGTAACGTTTATCATGTCCCCAGGAGCGTCGGTGGCCGCATTTGTCCCTCAAGTCTCCTGGGATTAAGCCTCGCAGCGGGCGCTCCCTACCAAATCCCCTCCCGAATGTGTTGTTCTCAACTCACAAAGAGAGCGGTGGTGGTGATGGTGGGGAGGACACTCCTCACCAGCTCAGCCCCTCCCCCACCCTATCCACATCCACACCCACACCCTGCACTCCTCCGCCTTCCTCCGCCGCCGCAACGACAACCCCCACCTCAATCAACGCGGGGAGTGTTGGGAACGCATCCACTCTCCCCCACGGGGCCTCAGGAGCACTCGGTAGCACTGATACTCTTCTCCACCAGGGCAGTGCGCCAGCGCTCGCACACTCAGGTCAGTAGAGCTCTAGGGTGTCTCAACTGAAGTGCTAGCTAAATCCGTCTGTACTTTTCTGGCCATAGAATCATTGTTTTTTGATACACTTGAGAATATCTTGGCAGGAATACTCTTAACTTTTTGGCAGGAATACTCTTGCACCTCTCATTGATAGACTTGTCGGAAGGAGAGATAATCGTTTTATCGTAGCGTTAGCGAAATCGGTATTACTACAGCTACTACTACTACTGTGCCTTGATTGAAGTGTTAGGTAAATCTGTATTACTATTAAGCCTAATGGGACCTGCATGGTTTGGGAAATAGTACATTCAGTACCGGCGCTCTCTATGTAAAGGTGTGGTATTGGACAGTTTTGCCGCCCGATGTGGCATTTCATCATCTCGGAAATTCTGTTGCCTGAAAGTGGTATGTACACTGCTCTATTCCAGACTTGAGCATTTATTTTTCGGATGAACGCTGTTCCCTAGCAGTTTGGTATGTATCTTACAGATGATCACTTCTTCCTACCATTTGGGTATTCATCTCTCAGATGATTACTCGTCTCTAGCATTTGGGCATTTATCTCTAAGGTAATTACTACGTGTCCCTAGCATTTGGGTATTTATTTTGTAGAATTATACATTTCAGCATTTGGCCATTCAGCCACACTCCACTTTTGATTGAACAATCACAAATTTTGGCGTATAATTCTCCAATTCTGTATTGGTGCGAGGAGATGTTCTGTTCATGTCGCCGGCTTGAGGGCTGTCTGGCTATTGCCTTCTGGTGGACGAGTGCAGTGTTACTCCAGTGATGGTTGTGCCATGCTGCACCATTTGATCTCTGTACTGCACTACCTGCTTTGCTGACGATATCATTAGAAGTTCAACTAGGATTTAAAGATCGCTCATTGATACGATAGTGTCGAAAGTGATGATGCATATGCTGATGCTAATTATTATCACGTTATTAATAACGATAGCAAAGTCCAACTCGCACTATGATGAAAGTAATTATATATATAATAACATTGGTCGCAACAACGTTGAAATGAATGTTAATAACAGTAATAATAATAATCTGTTTCAACAATAGCTGTCATTATCCCTAAGGAGACATAGGATAGGGTTAGGTTAGTTAGGTTTGTCGTGTCGTATCCCGTTAGGATTTGGCGTCCCTATAGTTAGCCCTATCTTTCGTGCCCACTTTCCTTCTTTCTATTTTCACATCTTCGTCATCCCTTCTTTGCCCTTTCTTCCTCTTCATTCTTAACTTGCTATTTCCGTGGGTATCCTGTATGGAAACATACCTGATGCATAAATTCCTCGTTCTTCATAGTCTATACTGAATGGTACCTCTTAAAAGAGCGAAATAAAAGTTATCTAAAGATCACTTTTGATGTGGCTAGGTAGCTTTAAACTACCTATTAATCCAATCAAATGTACAACAATAGTCAACATATGACGATAATAAAAGAAAAACCTACACTGCAGGAACACTGCCGCACTCGTTTAGAGACCGCGAGCGCTGCACGGACCAGGAGGACTCGGTGTTCGCCCGAGTCGAGATCGGCCCGCTGGCCGCAGGTGTGTGGGGCTCTCCTGTGTGAGACGTCGTGCCTTGTTGTGTTGTGAGACGTCATGCTCTGCTCTGTTGTGTGAGACGTCGTGCTCTACTCTGTTGTGTTGTGAGACGTTATGCTCTGCTCTGTTGTGTTGTGAGACGTCATGCTCTGCTCTGTTGTGTTGTGAGACGTCGTGCCTTGTTGCGTTGCGTTGTGTTGTATGAGACGTCATGCTCTGCTCTGTTGTGTTGTGTGAGACGTTGTGCTTTGTTGTGTTGTGAGACGTCATACTCTGCTCTGTTGTGATGTATTACTCATATGGAGAAAAAAATACTCTGTTCGGATTTTTGTGGGAAATACTGTAATTCAAGTGAGATTTGCCCTAATTTTTGACGGCGTGGGGACGCTAGTATATGTGATATTTTTGAGTAGACAATTTCGAAGGCACTGATCTGAGTATTTTACGCAGGTGTCACCAGAGTGAGTGCAGACGTAAGTGCCCCTTTGGGGCCTGTTCTGCCCCCTCCTCCTCAAACCCCCGGCCATTTAACTGGGGACCCACCTCCACCTCTTCCCCCCCGAGGGCCTCCTCGACGGAGAGAGGCTTCACTAGGGGACACTTCTCCTAAGGTGAGCATTGCATTATTTGATGTTGCACTAAACAACTCTTTGCTTCCTAAGTCGTGTCTGTACTTGACAGTTCCAGAGTGGCACTTGAAAAGCTCCTGCAGGGAAGCTGAAAGTTGGTCTAGCGGTGGCAGGTTCTATGGTGCATCGCCTTGCAAATTGTCTTCACAGGAATTCTAAATTATAACTAATGTAATAACTTATAGCTCTCAACAGATTCTTACTCTGACGAGTGTCTTCCATCACCAGCAATTGGGTGAATGTCTTTTGCTGCTGTCTGAGTGAGGGGCCAAGAAAATGTTGGATGACAAAGCTTTACCGTTTTTCCTAGTTTTTCTTTGTAAATCTGAACCCTCCGTGAGAGAGGAAATGGTACGGACATTTGATTTGCATAACTTTTGTACTTCCTGATAGCTAATATCAGCAAAGTAGAGCGTTGTAGAGTCCAAAACTGCAGACGAGGGTGCAGACTGGGGCAATAGGAGACTTGTTTCGGGTTTGGTTTAGTGAAATCGAGTAAGACCAAAGTTTGGCGACAATGTGGACGTTAAACTATCCTGTGGTACGCAGTGCCCACCTCTGTGTGTCTCTTTCCAACCTTTTCAACAGGGAGAAATGATCTTGCATTATGCCAATTTTTCCTAAAGTTTGCGCTTGTACCTCTCTCTCGTTAATGGACTAATTGGAGGGAGATAACCATTGACGTAATTGTTTCGCATGCGACGATTCTATACTTTCGTAATGGACATTCTGGCCAACAAAATATGAACTCAAACCAGCAAATTTCATCCGTTGCATCCCATATCCGTAAATGTGCGGTGTCTGATAATGAGAGCTTCAACCGTACGTCTCTTTATTGCTGTATTTGAATAAAAAGTTACATTTGCTACCCTAGTATAGAACATCTGTGCCTTTACCAGAGGCGGCACATTAGTGTGGCCTTGGCAAGAGGCCCGAACAAAGCCGAAGATGTCCGTGGAGCGATGTGTTACGTGCGTTGCTTTGTCTGTGCAGGTGCAGCAAGCCCCAGACGCTCCCCAGCTGCCCCCGCGGGATGCATCACCCCCTCCTCTCCCTCCCCGCACTTCCACATTTCCTCATAAACACCATCCTCCTTCCTCAGCTTCCCACTTGTCCTCTCAGTCGACCCATTTCTCCTACAATCCTCCAATTATTCCCCCGTCGATACATTCCACCCCCCATTCGACCCTTCCAGGCCCCCATCC
>VOMN01099649.1:0-22964 GCA_014899125.1 Orchestia grillus
AAATTCAAAGGTCATCTCTCAGTAAGTGACCGAAGGTTTTTCCACCATATGGGGTTACGGTTCGTTTCAACAAAAGTGAATTAATTATTTTCTTCAGCTTAGATATTTATTAGGAAATAAACCATAACGATAAGAGGCCCAATCGGGGCTTTGAAATCTTACCCAAACGGGTTTTGAGTGGTCAAGAAGGTCATCAACTCTCGACCACTTTTTTGTGTCACCCTGTACAGAGGCGCCCACAGCAATGCACGCTCTGTTTCTAATTCAAAAATTTCAAAATAAAACCGACGCACGCGCGAAAATTTCGAACAAGCGCTACCTACCCACGGATTATTTAGAAGTCACATAACAATTTCGCATGAGATTGGTAAGTGCATGCACTTTTATTTTGAAATTATTGAATTACGGAAAGTGTTCATATTTTTTAGCCCTCTCTATACGACGAAAGGCGTCAAGCTCTCAAATCCAGACACAAGAAATGATTCCACGTTGAATATTATAAACAGATGACTCTTGATCGCATTACGTATTTCAATTATGTATGATTCAATTTAACACACAAATTATCCCAACTGTATAATGGTGATACATCCGTAATGGCTTCAATTTTTAGAACGAACGTATTTTATTTACTAAATGAGGTAAATGATAGAAAAAAATACAAAAAAATAAAAATATGATGTATTATTCACTGAAAATTGTAAGAACGGTCCCTAAGCTATCAAAAATTTTCACTAAGTCGTTTATGGGTATCTTTGTTAAAGGCGTTTCAGGAAAGACTTCTTAGAATTTTACTATTACCAATACATAACAAAAAAAATAATTTATTGAAATTTATTCTTAATTACGGCTCCCATGCTTTTATTTATTATTTGCTAAAAATCTATCAGGGTAATAATTACAGTACCATACATTCAGCACACCTCTGAAGAAGTACAATTTCGAGACGCTATAAGATCAAGCTTGCGTGCAAACCAGTGAATACATTTCTTGATAAACTAGACAATAGCAAACAAAAATGCAAATTTTTGAGTTACAAACTAACGTTGTTTATGAATTATGATGTAAATGCAGTTATTACGCTTGCATTGAAGAGATGCCGAGATAACTTTCTGAAGCAGGAATGAACACGCTGAAAGCAAATCACAGGATGTTCAAGCGTCTTTGGAAAAACGTAATGGTAGAGAAAATAATCATTAGCTTAGCTCTAATCAAGCGAAGATCATAAGTATTGAAAAAGATTAAATCCCGACATTTTTTTGAACCATTCCTTTCATTTTGCTCCTAAAATCCGATTTACTGACGCAGAAGCTTACTTTCGCTTACCATAATAATTTTGGAGATAATTTTACTTAAATTGTTCTGAATTTGTACACAGGATACGGCTTTCATGTTAGGTCCTGCATTCCAAAATTTCATTCCTGTAATGACGAGTAGTTTTTGACTTCTTGGAAGCTTGGGTCGAATAAATTTCAACTCAGAAGAATTTTTTGAAACTACCCTCTTCGTTATGGAACTTGAGTGTCATATATAAGGTGTCTCAGAAGTTCCTGACCATTGCCTTGATGAGTAAATAGGATACCAGATCTTATGTAGTCCTATTAAAATGTGGTATCCAAATTAAAAGAATCAATTACTTCTACGCCTTACAGTTTGGTTTCCTATTTACTCATCCACGCAAGAGTCAGTTACTTCTGGGACTACTCGTATTTTAGTTGATTAATCCCTCTTAGAGTGTTGGTGAACATGAGTTTCTTCATTGAACGAAAAATAATACAAAAATCGATGTTAGGATTGTCTATCTTATGCCATGGGGAATAGCGTCCTCAGGGGGATACTGTTGTCTCCTCAGTATGAGCTAGGCCTTTGGGACCTGTATCTTTCGCACCCACTTTACTTCTCTTCATTTTCATCAGTTCTTCGCTTATAATTGATCATCCTTTCTTCCTTTTCCTTCTTAACTTGTTCTTTCTATGAGAAGGGGATATTGTGTCGGGACATACCTTGTGCATAGGTTCTCCGTTCTCATAATTCCATAATAAATGGTCAGTTCTCTTTCAATGTGAGATAGTCTTAGTCACTAATTGAAGCCCTGCTATCTTTATTCTGCTACTACAAAGAATTAAAAAGTATTCTTACTAAAAAGATTTTCTTACAAGATAATTCAATTGTCAGTCCATGGGGCTGAATTGCATTCACCAAACGCTGGTTGTAATTTTAAACAGGTGTATACAAATATCATATTGAATTTGGTCCATTCTTCTTCGCAGGTCATCTCAAGCTCATTCAGATTGTTTTGGTGTCTTGCGCGAACCATAAGCTCTCACAAGAAATTTATGACTAGACCGAGGTCTGGTGAGCGTGACGGTCATTCAGGAATTGTTTTACATGCCTACTGATTGCAGCACGACCGAGCAAGCGAATGCGGCCAAATTGGTGATTCGATCGGCAATTAGGAAATACTCGTAATTTGGTTCTCCAGTGAATCTCCCATGGCAAGATTGTGGGCGAAAGATTAGAGGAAAGAATCACTACATAGGACTACGAATAATTTCTGTACGCGCAGTGTAAGCCGCACAGTTATGTGGTTGCATAGACCCATTGTTTGAAGGTTTGAAGAGAGGGTCAATGCTTTTTTCTTAGTACTGGTCAAGAACTCGATAGAACGCAACCCTTCACGCTTGAAAACTCAAATCTTCGAGAATATTTTGAGACTATAGTTGAAATTTTTCCCATTCATCCCTAGTTCAAGATAGTCTCAAATCGTTCAAGATTGCTGACTAGCTTGTAAATAACATTCGTTATTCGCAGAGCTATACTGTATTAAGCAGGTGAGACCACGAACAACTATTTGGCGTTTTTGCATTATACGATAATGAAATATAAGAGAAAAATAGTCTGCGAATGAGGCCTTATTATCACTAAAAATAACTAAGTCCATTCCCTATTTTTTTATATATGTTACAGGCAGCGTGGGAGCAGTGATTGTGTAAAACATCTAAACATTCCAAGCATCGTACGAAATCGTTTTATTTTATGTAACGAATGAAATTTGGAGGAATATATGTATTTCACTAGTAACCAAGCCTACCATGACCTGACCTAACCCATCCAAACCTGAGCTCACGAGACCTAGCCTCACTTGACGAAATGTAATCTGATTCAACCTAACCTAACCTAATTCAACCTAACCTGATCTTACCTAACCTAACTTAATTCAACCTAACCTGATCTTACCTAACCTAACCTAATTTTACCTAATCTAACGTGAGTTTACATAACCTAACGACTGACTGAATTAGTCATTTCACGTAATGTCTGGCTTAACAGGCTGCCTGTAGTATATATTTGTTTCTTTCGTATATTGGATACCAGAAGGAAACTCAGGATGGAAGGATGGGAGAAAATTCATGCGGTGTACTGAAAAATTTAAAAAGGTTAAATTCATAGATTCGCCTAATTTTCTAAGGCAGTCTGCAACAGTGATATAAAATTTCTACTCTGACTACTCCTCGTAATTTCCTTACTGCTAATGAGGGCTAGAAGCCTTGCATGGGAGCGTTTCTACAAGGAGATATTGTTTTCCAGAAAATGAATGGAATATAAAAATATAATCCAATTAACCTCTTAACTAAACAGAATACATGCGTGGAGACTAGACTAGTTACTCATGATATAAAAGATGTTTTGATATTTATTAACAGTTTGAAATTGAAGCGTGACGCGATTGCTACGATGCGTTCCTGCGCTTCCGTTTTGTACTACTTTTTGTGGGCGTACTATTCATTAAGACATGTTCACTACAGTTTTTGCATTGACTGCCATTTTTGACGGAACGAGTACGTTAGCTTCTGGCTCCTAATTTATAGGCCAGTGATGCAAAACCATTACCTTTTTAAAAGCCCTTGACACGAAATCACCTCGCGTATTTTAAATTCATCAGTAGGATCCGAATTAGTCCATTAATTCCAAGTTTTTTTTCCATTTTAGCGCCCATTATTATTCTGTGCATCCCAGAAAACCCACGAACGAGGTTTCTGTCATGTACTACTGCGCTCATGCGTGGATGTACAGCTTGTGCGAGAGATTTGAGAATTAAGTGTTCGCTCGCGCTGAAAGAAATGTTTGCATCAAACTACTTCACCGAGAGCATTAAATCGGTGTATTTTTTATGAAGCTTAAGCCTACGCTTAGAAAAGCTGATTCTTGAAACGTTCGAATGGCTTTGCGCGTGTTTCAGATTGCATTAACAAACTTTGCTGTCGCTTGCAGGTGTGGCGGTCAGAACGAGTTACTGTGTGGTAGGTAGAAGTGACCTGCGTGGATGTACAGTACATGTTTCATATTTTCATTCATTCTAACGACATGTATGATTTTGAGGCACTATGTTATTCATTTTGTATTCATTGTTACATGAAAATTTTTGCCTAAAATTTATTGCATGTTGAGCAGGGATATTGCCGGTAATTTCAATTGAAGTATACGCTTCTAGTGTTCTAAAGTTAATTGTATAATTACACTCAGGTGTGAGTTAATTAACCCCCAAATTGCAATCATTCGGAGAACTCCAACTTTTAATTACTTACCGCTTCTTCATTAGCTACTTGATTATAGCGCTAAGTCAACGATTGCCGGGATCTTTAAGTGTTCTGACTTTCTTCCCTTCGATTGCATTCCTAAGCATAGTACAAGTCTTTGTTTTCTGAGGTCTGAAGATCATATGTTCGAGCGAAACCAGATAGCATGCAGACAATACTAACACACGATTTGCTCCATGGGAGATCCATAGCGGTCGAGCCTGTGGCTGTGTGCTACAGAGCACAGCTTTTGAGTGCATGCAGCGCATCATCGCCATAGCATCACTCGAAGATGCTTGTATGCAGGCTTGTAGGTGCGATGGGGCTACGCCGTCACTCATGCAAAGAATAAAAAGCAATTTGAAAAGGTTAAAAGCAATCCTCCCCCATATCTCAGCACCTTGTTTATGGTGTTGCTGATGGTGACGGCAGACACGCGGCGAGGCTATGTCAAGACCTTTTTCCTCGCCGTTCCATACCTGATCATAGAATGTTTTCAAATTGACATCAAAGGCTACGTCACAACGGAAGTTTTGAAATAAACCGAAGAGATGCTGGTCGTCAGGAGCGTGTAGACGTAAACAAAGCAATGCTAGACCATTGTCATCGTAATCAATTAGCCCATTACATATTCAGCAATAAATATCTCAAAACTAAATTAAATTTTGTTGGAAAATTTTCGTATAGGCTAAAGTGTTTAGTTTGCTACTCTCTTGTAGGTGTGAATAATTTTCTCTTTTTTCCTATTACCTTGTATGATGGATATCGGATCCATAAGAAAAATTCTGCCGGTTAGAATTAATATTTCAATAACCATAATGACCGGTACAAAAGTGCGGAATAGTCACATTGTGAATATTCACGTCAACGGATATTATCTTTCCCAATTAGTTTGTTAACAAGAGGCTCAGCTGTAAACATAATCATGCATGCGAGATAAAAAATATGAGATGGTGTTGGTTGCATGAAGAACTTAAAATGGTGCATCTTCGAAAATAGTCTCCTACAATTCAGAAACTAAAACAATCTGTTATTCACAAAAAAAACAGACAATTGAAAGGAATCAAAAGCATTCTTTTGGATGAGGGCGATAACCTCTAGCGCTGAGTGGTTCACATAGTTTCTTCTTCCTCTCTTTTATCTTTTCGATGAAATCAGTGCGCCTATCTAGTGTTCATGTGACCTGGTTATCAACAATACTCACTTCAATATCTTTATTTTAAAAGCACTCAAGTATCAAATACAGTTTTTCTTCATCGTCGTCGAAGACCTGGAATCGAACCTCAGTCTTCAATGAGACGTGTGAGAAGTCAAGCGTATAACTGAACTTCCGAGGAGACTAACAAAACCAAAGTACAGACGGAAGAGTACTTATAACATTACCGGGCTGAGAAATAGCTCTTGCCGAGCTCTCCCTTCCGACCCATTCATTCAAAGACGACTTCAAAAGCCCCGAATTTATGAAGGGAGCCCAGAGAGGATGTTCTTCACTGTCAACTGCAGCTGCCATTTATTAGAATCCTTGAAATTTCCCTGCACCAAAACAACATGAACTCATCATTTTATTTTCTAAAAGTTGCCCTTGCCAAAATAAAATGGTGACGATTCTTTGCTCGTTCTTCGAAAAGCTCACGAATATGCAAAGTCGCAACTGATACGCATTTTCAAGACGCGAGGTCAAAGCTCTAAAGTTTTGGGTTTGCTGAATGGGGATGTCGCGATTCAGTCATCTTCTATCGAGAGAAGGAAAACTGCGTTCTTTATGCCCTATATTTGAGAACACAATGCACAGAAACAGGTTTGATTTGTCAAGGGTGTACTTTCCCGTCAATTTTTCAAGTATTCTGTATTGTTCGTTTCCTTCCTTAAAATATTTAAATACTCTGCAGATGGGAGTGCATTTTTGAAGAACGTGGCTGTTCTAGTGACGAAATATTCATGAAAACTACTAGTTTGCATACAAACACCCAACGGCCACGAAAATAATGCGTGTTTCTGAAGTGGGGTTTTAAATGCGCATCGTGTTCTCTGCAAATGTCATCTGATTCGGATGTAAGCATTCGAGAAATATCTGAATTGGATCGGTGTTTTGACTCCCTTCTTGCGCCTGAATTTTCTGACTCCAACGGTGCCTAAGTAAAGTTTCAAACAGATAATCTTGTTTGCAAGATAATCTGCCGTCATCTATCATGAACGGCTCATTCAGGAATGGATTAGGACAGATAATAAAGTAGAAATTAAACTAATTCTGACTTCTTTAGCAAGGCTTTACTGTGAGGATCGAAAAGCAGCTGCGTGTGTCCCAAGATGCGCATGTATTGTATTTCCGTCTTCAGTAATATGTTTGTATTTACATATGAGTACATACAAGTGATATCCTATCTCGAAGAATTTTCTCTATTCCGGCTTAATTTACAGGTTTTGCATTATGTAGTTATTGGATATAGAGATAGTAGATACCCTTGATATTTACGAGTTTAGCTGCTTTTTCTAGAAGCTTTGATAGTTCAAGTGCAGTTCCTCAAATCTCACCAAACTAACGAGCAGAGTTGGGTATTTATGTGGATGCTAACTGCACCCTAGCTCAATAGGTATTATACGTAGTTTAGTCAGTGGGCCTTTTATCCTCTCACAATCATCTCAACTTTCAGAATATTGATTCATTGAGATTTTTAACGGAATTTGCTCTTATTCAGAATTACTTCGTTTGTGCGCGGCAGATCTATGTGCTGGGTGCTGGTGTTGCTTCTTCATCATCAACATACGCGGCAGAGACCTCACTTCTCCCCCCNCCTTCAAGCCACCCTGGAGCACTCTGAAGCGCAGCAAAACTTTGCTTTCCCAGAAGCTTGACGATTTTCTAAGAAAACAAAGTTTAAACTTGAAGCAAAAAATTACGCTTATTCGAGTTGGCTTTTTAGATTTTGAGTTGAAAATAATTTTTGAAGCTCGTAATGCCAGCAGACATGAAAGTTCAGCTTTAAGAATGATGAACATATTTCTGTGAAGCGTTGTTTATCACATCAGTCCTTTTGAGAAATGAATTGATAAAGAGGACTGTGAATCAAGTAGATTTCCTACTATTTTTATTTGACTAGGACAATATTTTTTCAGTGTTACTGACCACAATTTCACTCAAAATTTCATAGCAGGCTAAAGAAATTGGATTGACTCGATCGGGCAGGTGCAAGTGAGCACAACAGTGTCTTTAGAAAAATTGAATTGAGATTAACATGGAAGTACTTGAATTTACAGAGCGTGTAGGCACGGCTATTGCAGCATCCAATCAAGACTTATTTTACCATGCCACTCGGCTCTACAGCTCGCCTGCACGATCGTTCAGGAGTGTGCAGACTGTCGAATGGAGTTCATCGACGGATCATTATGAAAGCGCGCTGACTTCGACAGAACTAAAGGTTCAATAGCCTTCATACAACCAAACATATAAATAGACTTTCAATCAATAAACTGCCAGGACATTTTGGGGCATCATGCGAGGAATATCTGTCTCATGTTATTGCTGTATGTGTATAGCCTGTTTTCAACATTGTTTTCATGCAGTACCCTTTTACGAACTTGCAGGTTTCTAGCGAATATTTTCAACAGAATGGTTGTCGAAATTATTAAGTTCCGCAAGTTTGCGATGTGTAAGGTATTTCAAAAAGAAACTTACTGTTCCGCTCGGCAGCTGGCAGAGAGCAGTTGTCTAGTCCGTACGCCAGGGCCTACGACTATGTAGTAGGAATTATTTGTGCATAGGGACTGGCTGGTCAGCCAATTGGGAAGGAGGAAAGAGACTTGTACTCGTTGTCTACACCTTTATTCCCATTCGCCCATTTGAGTCGTGATCCTGGGATCAAAAAAGGCAGACTAAAAATCTATATTACAAATTAAATATACACTTTAAATGTTTTTCATTATCGCGCAGAGTAAATGCTAAAAATACAAAAATATAGACGCTCTACGTTTTTGAAATAAGTAGTTGAACTGACATATTTTTCTTCAACGCAGAAAGTAGATGACAACTATAAAAACATTAAGCAGCTACAATGTTTTTGAAATAAGTAGTCGAGCTGACGTATGTTTCTTTGATACGCAAAATAGATGGAAGACAACTAAAAAACGTAAAAGAACAGTGTTCTTGAGATAAGCAGTTGAGCTGAAATATTTTTCTTTAACACACAAAGTAGATGTAACAACTATATAAACATAGAGGAGCAATGTTTTTGAAATAAGTTTTTGAAATGACACTAGGATACACACGATCATTTTAAGGGAACATCAAAAAGGGAAGGAAATGGTGTCATCAATAGAGAATAGGAGAGTCTGCACCCTACTATACTATCGAGGATTAAAATACGCAGTAAGAGTACCAAGAGCACCGCAAAATAGTGTACTCTGCGAAAACTTCAACCATGTGTAGTTGTACAATAATAATTGGGAGGTGTTAGTTCATACAGTATTTTATATCTTACCGCACTGAACAGTTTACCAGCCTAGAAAACTTACTTTTTTCATTTCTTCAATCACTTCACATGTCCACTGTTTTGTTTAGAGTGATTTAGAAGCTCTGCGCTCGCACGTTCTGAGTGTTGCCACTCGGAAGGAGTAGGATGCGCTCAGCATTGTGAATTGCAGAGGTGTGCAGCGCTATGCTAAGTTATGTAATAATTCGTGGTGCATGGGTGACCACGACATAGGTACATCACGGAAAACAAAATAATAGTACAAATAATGCTGAATGACAAATAATAGAAACAATTTGCCAATAACTCATAAATTTTCCATTGTGAATTCACATGAATTATTTGGCTTTTTGTAGAAGATTCCCAACGGCTGTTGTGGAATCCATCAGTGAGCCGCTAGAGCTCATCTGGTGCATCGAGGGAAAATATTTACAGTTCAGCTTTACTTTTAAGGGTTCAAAAACATATATTTATGCACTGCAAATAATGTGTTTTCGTGTATGTTACGTGTATGTGTTAAAAGGCTATGCAGTTCAATTCTCTACTTTTTGATGGAAGCAGAAAACTGAACGTGCATTACTCACACCTAACTTGCACTACGTTCTTAGAACTTTGTAACGAGAATAAAATGGCAATTGCGCGAATATGTTGTTGGAAAATAGAAGAAATATTTCAGAAATGGTAGAAACGTTACTTAAATGTCGATACTTAAAGGACAGCTTAAGAATTTTATTCATTCATAAGTGTTTTTTGAGACGTGACTATGGTGATCATGGCTGGGTTTCATCCGATGATCACAGCTATATAATGTTCATAATTGTAGATGAAGCCTAGCTCAACTAGGAGCTTTACAGCCGGAATCATCGTATGAAAGCTCCACCATTCGATGCAATTAAAAAGCAGTACACTAAGGTCAGACGAATTAATATGTAGTGATACGTCTGTTGATACTGAAAAATTGCTGAGGAACAGCAGCGCCTGCACAGAGAAGTTGAACGTCACCTCAACGAAACCAGTGATTTCATTACACATATACAACTCATGACAAATGCGAGCTTGTGTAGACGTAAACCAATACGGAAAAAACTTCTTACTTTTCTCGCCAATAATGAAGAGAAACAGGAAAGAAAATTTCGTAGTGTGATCTGTGTACCTTGAACGGAGAACGAAGAGGACTTAATAGGATAACAGCGTGTTCGCACTTAAAAAGTAGCTGCCTCGTCCGGGCGCTCAAAAAGATTCGTTAACAGAAAGGAAAGGCAACACCCAGCTGTTATCGCAACACATTTTTTCTTCTACCTCAGCCGGGGCAACCGTTGAGAAAAAACTTCATGACAGGAGTAGAAAAGATTAGACTCATGGAAAGCTTTGTGAAGAAACAACCCGTAAAAATTTGTGAGTTGGTATCGTTGGGTGAGTAACTAAGAAACTATCGTGTAGTGATCATTAATTTTGTTCAGATGAGAAATTTTGGACAGCGTGTGCGAACTAAAACGCAATTCTGATTGTTTTTGAAGAGTAGGAAACGTAGCGGAGGAGAAATCATGACTTGCTCAGGTATAAATAAGTAAGAGAACTAATCAAGGTCCCGAATTAAAAATGAGCTGTGATCTTCATGAAGAGAGTTTCAGCTAATTGCTGGTGAAGCGTTTCATACTACAACTAACAGAGCAGTTCCAACAATGTTCTATTTCCCCAATCAAAACGCACGCGGGGCTTTGGAAGCATGATTGATTCAAAAACGAAATGAAGTGAGTGATCCCAGGCGTTAAGGAATTTCTTTGCATTTTTCTTTTAAATTCTTGGGGAATACATTTGCATAACCATAGGTTTCCAGATGATGTTTTTAAATTCGCCGAATTTAAAAGGTGTATAATAAAATGGATCTCACCAACACTGTTACATGCTGCATATATAACCTACGTTATGTCTTCTGTTTATTCAAGGAAACAGCTCCAGCCATGTGTCACACCAGCCCTGAGTCGGCATACATTTATAAACTGATCACAATTTTTATAACTTTCACAAAGATGTGGCTCGATGTCTCGAACAACACGCCTGGCATCAAACTAGAGTTCAGAAAATACAGGTGATTCGATAGCGCAGTTCATTCGCTCTCACACGGTGGAATTCGATGTTATGAAGTAGTCGGGAAACTGGATTATACTGCGAGCGTTGGCAAACTTATATGCTAAAAGTGAAAGGGACGCTGTTTTGCAAAATAGCAGTTAGCTACTCTGTCTGAATGAACTGATTCTGTCCCAGAAGGCTTGGCCTTTAAACTAGTTGTTTTTAAACTGTATTATTGTATTAGTTCACCTATGGGGCATTTGATTTCCTCACTAAGCGATACGAAACTTGTGGAGTGCATGCGTCGTACTTTTTTCCTTGTGATGGAATATTCTTAAAATGCGAAAGTATTGATCAGTTGTATATATACTGCTCCCCGACCCCCCCGTACACAAGTACAGTAAGTCTTCCGAAATCAAGACCTAATGGATGAGAGGCGGGAGGAGAGAGATGGGAAGAATCCATCCGGGTTCCTGATAATCTTAATTTTTAGCGAAGCTTTAGCAAATAAATGCGTAATTCTACAATAAGATTTGCAAAATGAACTTAATACATTCGCATTTATTTGAAACAAAGATTAGCACTCATTGAACACCAAAAACTCGTACTCTAATTTACGTTGCTTTTCATTCCAAATTTAACAGTACTTCATCAGTCACATATCGTAATCCGGATTTTGTCATACAATCCATCCGCTACCCGGATTTTGTCATACAATCCGTCCGGTATCCGGATTTTGACATATAATCTTTCCTGTTTTCCAGATTTTGTCATACAATCCGTCCGGTATCCAGATGTTGTCATACAGTCCGTCCGGTATCCGGATTTTTAGACACGTGTTCATTCCCAGAAATTGTCCGAGCTTTTTGTGAGATCTGCAGTAATGAAATTCAGATGATAGAAGATTTAATTTAGTCAGAAAATACGTATGAATTGAAGTAAAGCGAGATGTAAACCTGATGACACAAGGCCTTCAAACTCTAAATCATGAAAGGTTCGCTCTCAATTCGAAGTTGGCGCAGTCCATGGGACCCTTCTGCTGAACTAACTTGGCTCAGCACTGAATTTGTTACTTAGGAATAGATTGTGTAAATATTCATTAGGTTTCATCATATATGTTTTGAGATAGTTTTTTCACCGCATGGAATTTTGCGTAAATGAAATATGGGTCAAGGCTAAACAACGAGGAAACGCTTTCTTGAAGCCATTAAGCTTTGTCTCATCTTGCTTCGAGATTTCATGGATACTGAGAAGCGTACGATGACTGACATACTTGCACATTTATTTATACTTATTTAGCGATTTTTCACGCTTCATATGAAACATATGATGATTTTTGTGTTCGAATGAAAATTTTCACTTAAGCCAATATACTTCATTATTGTTGAACATTAAAGTATGACTAAATTCATGCTCGAAAGAGCTTGTATTAATTAAGCTGAAACAGTCTCCAAGCATTGAGTACTCGGAGAAAGGAAGTTTTTCAAATCCAATGCAGCGGCGGTCGTTCATTAGATAGGACAATGACTCCGAGGTTCGACTGGCGCTCTTCATATATCTCTCAAGCATCTTTGCTAATGATAAAAGCTATTTATCGAATCAGAACACCTTCGCTTCTATATTAATACTGATGCTTCTATTCTGTTCCATTAGTGTCTGTGGGATGGAAGAATATCTCCTCTTAAGCGACGCAAAATGTGAAAGGATGTACATATATTTTGCCACTGCAAATGGAGCTTTCTTCCTAAATAAAATCTAGATTGAATTTCGAACAATTTTTTTAATCATTAAGGATAATTCAGCTGCATTTTGAAATACATTATCATTTGCTTTTGTGATTCTCTTTCAGTTTTACTGAAAGATTTAATTTCATTATCGATACAAAGCCCAAGTCGTCTGTACCTCAAGTTGAGCCGTACAGGCTTATGCTTCAGCCAAGGAAGCAGAGGGATCCCAAGGGAAATAGAGCAGTAATGCCTGGTTTAGAGTTTAGTCCTGTATGCGATTGTCTCACGAAGTGTAGCACTCTTCTCACATTGCCGTTTGTGGTCGTGCAGAGACTTAAAAAATTTGTGAGGCCTTGCACTTTCCACGTATTGTCCGCCAGTGAATAATCTCCACGATATCGTTCAGAAAATCTCTAAGGAAATGAATACTTTCTTCATTTCATGTCCATATTATGGAGCAAACATTGAACGGTAAAACTGAAGCAACTTTATTCAATTGAATACTAGATGATGACTGAACAAGAAGCAGTAACGAAAAGCTGTTATGACAACAGGTATAATTTGGGGCTACGCTAAAATACACTACTACTCGAGGCATCTTTCGCCGAAGCATCAATGATTACAATGGGTTAAATAAGTATTCGTAACGTGCCAAATAATTTACTGTTTTCGCTATTAAACATATTCTGAAAAATCTTGGAGAATTGTGAGTCCTGCATAAAAAAAGGCAAACTCAATCGCATTAGGTAATGTTAAGTGAACAAGTATTTATTTCAAAATGTTCATACAGCATCGGAAATAGGAAAACATGGCAGCAAATAAGTATTGGTAGCATATCATTCAACCATATTTATACTTGATAGCGTAACCCTTATTAGCTACAACCGCTCGCAGGCGATGCTTGTCTAAAGAGGTGACGGTTTTGCAAAAGTCCAGAGGTACTTTCTCCCACCTTCAAAACAGAATTGTTCCAATTCAGATTTAATGGTTTCCTTAAACCAACTTAAATTTATAACTGTTATCAAAGATTTCCAATTGGATTAATATCTGGCAGTTGAGAAGGCCAATCTAAAACTCTGACTTTCTTGCAACGGAGCCATTCGGAAGTGTATTTCGACTTGTGCTTAGACTCATTATCTTGAAGAAACACCCTGGTAGTTTTAAGCCCGCTCATCTGAACTGAAGGCATCAAATGTTCGGACAAAATTTCTTAGTAATTGCTTGAATTCATGGTTGCTTTAATGACATGGAGTCGTCCAGGGCCTGCAGATTTAAAACAATCCCATAACATGATGCTTCCATTACCGTGCTTCACTCTGGGCAGAGTATTTCGTCGTTGCATGGAAGGATTCAGTTTTGGCCAAACAGTCTTGTTGTAATTATTGCCGAAGAGGTCAATTTTTGTCTCACCTGACAATAGAATGTTAACAAAATAGTCAACTCCTTCGTTGATAAAAGTATTTGCATATTGCAATCGACATAAAACATGTTCTTTCTTCAGCATTTTGAGTTATCGAGCTATGCGTTTCTTCAAGTTTTCTTTACGCAGAACATTGCTGATGGTTTGCTGCCATATGCTTCCCCTTACCGATAACTATTGTTCTGCTAATTCTCGACGAGATACGAGTATTTGATGGTATTTCTCAACTATTGTGACAATTTTAGAATTATCTCGTTGTGATAGTTCACTTGCAGCACCACCAGATCTTGTTTTATTGATCTGAATCTCATCAGATTTCTAATTCTTCATAATGGCCTGTACAATGCTAATAGGAATAGAGAATTTCCTGAAAATTTTCCTGTAACCGTTGTCAGCGCTGGCTCTTTTATATTCATACAGCTCACTTGAATAGTGTGTTCTTTGGATTTCGGCATTGTGAGAATTCTGGAACTCGTTACTTAGACAAAGTCCGTTTCCTCAATTAAAACCAAACCGGTCAGTGTACCCTTCTAGACTACGTAGACTTTTAGAATTATCTAGAAAACGGAAGAAAAAAATTCATTCATTTTTACCATGATGGTGGTACTCAATTGAGTCATTAGAGGATTTCACGTCTTTGTTACCAATACTTTTTGCCACCCTGTTTACCTATTTGAATTGTTAATTGAACGTTTTCAAATAAATTCTTGTTCATTGAACATTACTTACTGTGTTTGATCTTGCTCTTTCTGACGTAGAACTCATAATTCTCCAAGGTTTTCCAAAATATGTTTGATACTGAAAAGTGTACAATATTTGGTGTGTTAAGAATGCTCATTTGATCCATTGTATCGATAATTTTGTTCACGGAAGCCTTTTTACCCATCATTTTATAAAAGAATCGATGGGGCGGCGAAAAAATCGACTGGAAATGAACTTAGCAATATTAGCTTTAGGGAAATGGGAAACAAAAGTTTTCATTAAATATGTATTGGTTCACCACCGCCATTACATTCGGTGGTTGCTTCCATTCCATGCTGTAACATTCACATCATACATTACATTAGGTACTGCAACACACTTCCACATTCTCTAACACAGTCGTACTTATTTGCTCGATACCTAGCATACCTAGCACTCCAAGCACTACTTAAGCGTCCACACCATTGTAAGGTTTTCGCCACTCTCTCACCTTTCATTCTTGAGATTCCATTTTGACTTAGCATGTATCCTAGATGCTTGTATTCTTTTGTTCTCTCTATGAATACATTTCCTATATTCCACTGACGCTCCTTATCCAATTCATCTCCATTCACAACCATAACTTCACTGATGTCGCTATTGAATTTTAAATTGAAATGTCTACTGTAACTACTCATAATATCAAGCTTTACCTGTAATTCCTGCCATGATTCACTAAGAACAACAGTGTCAGCGGCATACAACAGACAACTCAGTTTTTCAACATCAACATTCAGTCCTGAGCGAGCCACTCATTCGCATATGAACCCGTAATTCTTCTGAGTACAATCGAAGCAGTAAGAGAGACAAGGTGCATCCCTGTTGCACTCCCCTGATACTCCTCACTTGTACAGTTTCAAGGTCCCCTAATCGGTTTTTTGCTCTGATATTTTTGTAGACTTTTTACTATATTAACTATTTTCCTAATAAGACTTATTTTCCTACGAATATCAAACAGCCTCAAAAGGTCCACTCTGTCATTTGCCTATCCAATATCCAAGAATGTCATGTACACCTTTTTTCTCGCTTTTTTCCTTCTTTCAATTATTTCACTCGCAATAAACCAGTTGTCCTCACCTCGTTTAACCCTCCTAAGTCATTTTGTTCCTCAGCCATCATTCCACGTTCTTCAACAACTTGTTTCATCCTTTTATTAAGAATACCACATCAAATCTTACATACAGCGTCTGCCAATGCATTAGGTCTATAATTCTTAGTTCTGTCTTACTCTTACGACCACTCTTGCGTACCAAAACTACATTACAATTGTTCCCTATATTTCGAACCCTGTCATTCCTCCATATCTGATCAAACTAATATTTTAACATGTTCTCAACACTCATACCTTCCTTCTCATAGAACTCATACGGAATTCTATCAGGTTCACTAGCTTTCCCACTCTTCACCTTTTAGAAAAACTTTCAATCTCCTCACATGTAATTTCACCTTCTAGTTGCAGATCATAATCACCAATCTGAGGATTCATATCATTCACAGCTATCCCTTGTTTATTCCACTTATGTCTTCCCAAAATTCTTCAACTCTTTCTACCATTTGCAGCCGTTCACTCGCTGTATGACCGTTGACTACAAGTTCGTCCACGTTACTTCATTGCTCCTATTATTTCCTCGTATCAATTGATGCTAATCTTTAATTTCATCTGGACCTTTTTCTTTCAAATTTTCAATCTGGATTCGCTCATCTCTCACTCTAGTTTCACAAATTAATATCTTCACTTTCTTTTTTTGACACTTATATTCATCCTATACATTCTGCCACTCAATATATGTAGTCCTCTACTTTTCAAACCGTTGTCACATTTTTCGTTGATTAAAAGTTTTTCTTTTCAAATGCACTTTTTTTATTTTTCTTGTGAACCATTTATGTCTCCTAGTGTCGCTTTTGCACTACGTTCCGCTAATTGTTTGCTCCCTTACATCATACAAAGTTCTTGTCACTTTACTGTTCAGATCAATAACTTTTTCATTTTTCTTCAACTTTACTTTCTTCAATTCATTAGGCAATCATCCCAATTAGCTGTTTTCATACACCAGTTTTCTTTTTCTAAAGTTGTCTTTTGAGTTTGCTCTTTTCCACACCAGTTATATTCAAGTACCAGCATTCGGTGATCAGTTTCAACATCAAATTCATTTTCACCTATCTTCCATTCCAGTCACATGCTTTCTCACTTCAGAGTTCACTATTACATGTTCAATTGCACTTTCCCACTCTCTCTCTCTCTCTCTCTTTGCTCTCCCACGTATGCACACCATTCCAAATTGTGATATTCACATTTCCAAACTCATTTCCTTCTACTACATGAAAAAATACGAAAATAAATTCAACCATAAACTGAAAGGTAATTCTCATACCATGTTTTCAAGTTTTATTTTATTTAATGGGTACTTTACAATCACGTTCATATTTTCAGCTTTGGACAACAACGGCTTGAACAGCAAAAAGTATCCACAAGAACTTCTCAAAGATTTTATAATATCTAATCCATTCAGTAAACCCTCTCCATTGCAGTATCAAAGGACATCAGCATGTTCGGTACGTTTGACATTGTTTCGCAATGCTAGCTACTCATACCAAAGCCCCTCATTCTTCGACTAGTGACAGAAGTGCAGTGGCTTGGGTTACGGGTAACACCTTTCTTGAATCACTGTTTTACTTTACTCTCATGAGCGCTTGAATAAAGTGTTTCTTATGTGTTTAAACCGTTTAAATTTTTAAGGAATATAGTTATTCTTAAAATGTGGGGTATTTTTCCAAGGAAGCATGCAATGGGTCATAAATTGACTTTAATGCTATTTTGAACATAAATTATGCATAACCAAGCTAAGTAGACCAAAGTAATGTCATATCGTGATCTATCAAATAGAACATTTTCTTTTCTTTAGATTACCTTAATTTAGGATCCGATATTTAGCATCCCATGTACGACAATGCTGCACATCAGAGCGACTTTCATACAGTAATATTAAAAATTTCCTGTATTGCAGATGCCCTAATTGCTGCCTTTAGGCGATCGGTTCCAAAATTCTACGCCTCGAAAACGAGCTCTGTGAATGTGCTCGAAGCTTGCTCAGCTTAATAAAGTTCGAGACTTCGAAATAAGGGTTCCTTCATAGAAATATTCTCCTAAAGATTCTGATGATGTATCGGAGACACTAACGAACAACTAAAAAACTGTGTAATATTATGTAATTGAATGTGTTTGGTGGGCTCCATGGCGTAATGCTAGCGTGCTGGCCTCGTAACCGAGAGGACCCTGGTTCAAATCTCGGCTCAGTCAAAGGCATTTTCACGTTAGCAGGGAGTACTTCCCTTGGAAAAGGAAGTTTAAACCACACATTCCTCACATCCCTCACCACGCCAGTAGTTGTAAGGCATTGAAAACCCAACGGTAAAACGTGTTGGAATTAATAAAGGTTCTTTTTTTATCTAAGATATCCTATATGGAAGTACGCCTGTTTAAATTCAATTTGATATTCACAATTTCGATTTGACTGTGACCAATTCTATCTTCCCAATTATGAATGGCTAATTTTAACTTTACAGTGGATACTTAAACTTCAGCTGAGATAATATTTCTTATTGCCTAATTATCTGCATTTTTTAATAGGTTGAATGTAACGAGTAGCGGAAAATTTAGACTCATAAGGTAATACAATAATTTCGATGCTTCCGCTTACTAAAAATTTTGAGAGAAATCTATGAAAATAGAGATTCTCATACATACACTTTAGGCAAAAACACGCTCACTGACGAAAGAAAAATAATTTTGAAAACGAACATATAAAAACGTAAATGGAAGGTAAGTAGGAGAAATGATTAATTTTAATTTCAAATGGAGCAGTTCAACAAGTAACAGGCTTAGTGAAGTAATAATTTTGTTCAAAGCGTTCTGCTTGAACTCAGAAAGCAATCCAGAGCCGCCAAACTATTCGTCTGTCCGCGCTCTCTCTCCATCAAGTGAGTGGCGGCTTGACGCGCGGTGATCGTCAAGTTGTCATGCAATTTCCGAAGTCTTCCTTTAAAAAACGAATTTTTTAGTCCTCGATGCTCTCCATCGCATTAATTTTGAAACGGATGTGCTCCTCTGAATTTCAATGCCGTTTACGCTCTGTCGAACTGTATTATGGATACAAGTCAGGCTGAAAAGAATCTTGAACCGTTTCCGGCCCAAAAGTTTGGAGCCGAAGACCTTACAATAACAAACCGGAAACCTGCCAGCCTTGTATGCCGGGATGGAGGTTGGGAAATAAGCTGAGCTCTCGCCTCTTTTGAGTGAATTATAATGTTTCGCCTTCGCACACTTGGGTTCTTCAGCTTCAGAGTGAGAATAGACTTGAAAGTTAATGAAGGGCCCAAATTATTTCGCACGTCAATATAGGACGACCTATTTACTGTATTTTTTAATGAAATGAGAAAAATATTAAGATTGAAACTATTGCATTGCAATTTTCTTAATTTATCTTTTGATACGTTTTAATGTTTTTAGTCACTTCCCATGGATAACTAAAATTATTCCTCAAGTAAGAAGTTGTTTCAATTGTTTGAAATGATGAATAATTAAAAAACGGTAAAGATAACTCTGAATTTGTCTCTCTAGAAGGTATATGGTTAATGTTTCTCTTTAAGTTTCTACCTACCCGACGTACAGTAACTCTTTTTTACGTTTTAATAATTTTTATTTGAGATTCGAGTGGCGCAGCTGATCTGAAATGATAAGTATTGACAATGAAACGGTAAAGCGGATCGAAGACTCGAGGTAGAGCATACAATGACCTCTGAACGTTATGTAGACATGACACATGAAGATTTGCCCGGAGCACGATAACAGATAGAAAACTCAATTTCTGAATGATTTGATTTGAATTACTTAGTGAGATCATCAGACTGTATATTTCTTATTTGTGAACAAAAATGAGAATTGTATAAAAACTCACTAAAGGTTTGAGGTATTTGGAACCGCATAAATCTTTATATTTAATATGCAACGTGAATCCGTTTTGCATACATATTTTCACATGTCACACAAAACTGCTTCTATATCACTTTCCTGTTCATTTGTCACAAACGAAATTTAATTTGTCCCTAAGTGTGATTTGTCTCAAATAAAATCTGATTTGTCCCCAAACGAAATTTAAATTGTCATAAACGAAATCTCATTTGACATAGATCGAAATAATATAAGTTTAGTTTTTGTAGAGCACATCCAATTTCAGTACACATTAATCAAAGAGAATAGCACGTTGCAAATTATGACGTAAAATTTATAGCTCGTATTATGTGTACGACTAATTGAATATACAAAAGATCCAGAGGTTGTACTATAATTATACAGAAAATTTCGAGATAAATGCATCGAAAAGAAGTACTGTAAACTTTCAAATGATATAAGAAAAAAAATTGAATATTGATCATTCAAGCATTTGCTGACAGCTTTCGTTAAACGAATTTCTATAACTGTCGTTTGCGTATCATAATTCTAATTTGACCAGCTCTGTTACACTTTTAGTTTTAAGTTTAAGTATAAATGCATTATGTGCGTTACGAGTCATACTTGTGGAATAAAATAATATTCCTTCCGCAGTTTTAATTCTCCAGCAAAAGTGTTCCTTAGGCATAAGAGCCCCTTGAATGTCACTGAGGAGCGTCCAACAGGCTTGTGCATCAACAAATGACTCCAAATGGACTCAAGTTTGGACCTAGAAAACATATAACCTTAATAATTATTGATCTTATTTCAATATATTTCTAGCTGGTTCACACTGAAGACTGAGGATGTCAAGCTGTTCTCTCCCATCGCTCCATGAACTAATCAAAAACCTTAAAGGAAATAATTTACTGTAATTAATACCACGAGAATCTCATTGTGTAACGTATTTTCTCCTAGACTCAACGCTATAGTCCGTAGTAGTGACCGCGCTATGGGTGGTCACATTTGATAAATGAGATAGTACTGTGTTTTTTCACTCATCACCATTCTATTGTGAGCATTGAATCGAAAAATAGTTCTCTACAATTCGAGTAAAAGAATATTTATTGATTTAATTCCGAGTAAAAAACGTGAAGTGGCCATGTTAAGCCTAGCAACTTTAGCATGAAATCTAACTTTTATATTCATCCCGTTATAGATATCTCAAACAGGTATATTCTCCATTTTCTCTGGACTATCTTTTCGGATAATTTGATTGGATTTTGGCAGCAAAGAAAAATGTATATGGTGCTAGAAATGAATTCTTTCCCTATCGATACGATTCGTTTTCCCTTCACACCTGAGATGACCTAGCACTTCCTTATTTTGAATTTAGGACAATAATATATTTCTCTCATCCATATACTAATAGGCATATATTTCGGAAAATGTGAAACGCGTAGAAATAAAGCATCTGAGGCGAGTAGACATATTTTCTTGAAAAAGATCCTTCTGAAAAAAATAAGGTCTTGCAGTGAAATCCGTGCAATTTTTTTACATTGGTGTTGCGGGGAAAAAAACCCCTCGGATGCTTCAGGGCGTGACTTATCGACTTAGACTAATACAGGCGGCTCCCCTGTATTAGTCTAAGCCGTTAATTACCTTTCTGTTTATACCTGAGAATCATAGCAATGTGGTTATGGAGCGAGATCCGTCTAGACCAAAGATCAATCGTAGTAGGGCAGCGGCGTAGGGGTTAACTAGGTTGAGCCCTCTGCAATGTCTCGCGACCGAAGAATATCTTATTTTACCAGCCGTGAGGTTTCCGTACTATGCTACAAATGTAAGAGATTGAAAAAATTCCATGAATGGGTATGAAAAACAAAAAGTATAATTATCATTCATTTTTGAAGAACAAAGAAATTCAGTCGAGTAAATGTACTAATGTTTAGCAAGCTGTTAAAATGATATCTGTGGAAAATGTTATCAAAACACCCACAAAATACATTTAACGGGCCTTGACCAAAGTTGAGGCATGTGGTCAGCAGCAATGACAAAAATAAATTATGTTTACTTGGCTTTACAATGAAGATGTTTTGCTCACTGGTAAATAGTAACTGAGGAAATTTTCTCAGTAATGCTAAATGCACTCGCTAGGCCCTAAAAGAGACATGGGCAGAAGAAGAGAAGATGATTGCTCCACAAAGCTGTTGGAGTCCCATGTTAGTTACGCGACCTCACATTGTCACAAAAAGTTTCACAGAAAGATGAGTTCGTGTATTTCATTTGAGAATAAACCGGGAACCTCGTAATTGGTAACATATCTGCGGTCGAAAATGGCGTTTTGCACTGAGGACATGAGTGCGAGCATCCAGCAAATCAAATGAGGGTTGATGTGTTTGGATACGGCAAAAAAATGGACATCCGCTGATATAAAATAATCAAAACTGTCCCTCGATAGTAATAAAGCTAGGTCATAATATACAAATGTTACAGTTTTGGGGGTGAATATTCCATCAGTTGCCTGCGAGATGGGCAAATCTCAGCCCCCTTAAATGAGCTGCAGCATTAACAGCAGCAATACCTACAAAACTTTGTGAGGCAGATATTTACAGTCTAACGGAACCATTTATCATTTCTTTCCTATCTCATTTTCGGAACTGAGTCGCGAGGTATTTATGCGATAGCTTAGTCGAATGGATGCGCTTTGTTCTAATGTTCTTGCCCCATTTTCTTGAGGGGCATAAAGAGCTGCAATTGTCTATCGGAAAATCTTTTTCGACTGAAAAAGTTTCAGGCCTTCAGCAAAATTTTGATGCGTAACTTCGGCACCACGCTGGAGTTGGGTAGTAGTTTATATTAAGCAATCTTGGGATCTCACTTTTTTCCTTGGCTCTCTGTTTTGATCGGAACGGAACCTTCAATTATTCATGATTATGTTTAATTTCTAGCGCGTCAGCTAGCACAAAAGTAGTTCATTTTTCTAGCAAACCTTTTACTTTGAAATAGCCCCGCCTATGTATCGGTTGGTCGCTC
>VOMN01099653.1:0-23244 GCA_014899125.1 Orchestia grillus
TTCTCATGAATTTCCCGAGTGAAGAGCTTTGGTCGTCGCGTCTAACATGCCTGCGCGTCAGCACGACGCGTCCATCGCATGTCGCGCGCAAAGAGTTTTGCTCTTTAACACTGCAATTCAGACGCGCGTGAATTTAGTCGCGCATGTTTCCAGTGTATTTTTCCGTAAATTTTCGAGGAGATCTGTTGTTTATTCTAGGAAATATACCTACGCTTCCATCTAGTCAGAGGACGTGCATTCTCCGCCATATCTTATGCATCGTCCCTGGAGGCACTACCCGTTGCCTCAACATTTCCCGCTCTGTTAGAACGACAAACTGTATCCTTGCTCTTCGTAGCCGTCAAATTAAATCCTTTTAACATACAGTACATTTAGATTTCTGTTCGTTAGGTTGTTTTTCGCTATGTGCACTCGCACGAACTTCATTTCGCTGTGCGGTGTTCGAGAGCCGTAATGAAGGGTAAAGCTTTTGTATTACTCGGAATTACGGCAGTTTTGTTGAACTTTATGAACTATTTGTGGCACCGTTTGAAATTATCCCAATTGCGTGTCGGCTCTCACGTTATACTTCAGGTAACTGTAGCGTTATTTGGTCACTAGTCACTCGTAGTGCCCACCGCCGGACACTTCTTTGCCTTGAGAAGCGGCTTTAGAAATTCAGTTATTTTCTACGTCGATTGACTCACCCTTTTCGTTTCTTCAGTTTTCTTCATCTGTCCAAATTGCAAAGTTAAACTTCTTTCAGGATATTTTTCAGATTAAATTCGAAGTTTATTTAAAAACGGAGCTTTCAGTTCATTTTTATTTGTAACCATACTTTTACTGGCTCCATCGAAACGATTTCCTGTCTCACCGAAGCATCCACATATCTTCCCGTCTTTTTTCTCTTTGGCAGCTCCACGCATAAAGGACTGCGGGTCTGACTGTTAAGTTATCTACCCAGGTCAACTGCAATTCATTTCGCCCTGAAGGAAAAATCCTTCGACCCACGACCGACGAGTGAAATATTTATTGACATCGGGGTAAAATCGCTGTTGCAAATAAATGGCACGCGTCAGTAATGAATTTCCTTCGCTTTTGCATTTTCTACGCGGAAAATTGCATTCAAAAACCGCCGTGTGACTACACTGAAAATGAGATGCTGAACACGACTTCATTAAACAGTTTTGCCAAGTGAGTGCATCAAAAATCACATAAATGGGACTTTAAAAGTCAAACTATTCGAGGAAGCGTTTGAAATTATTTCAATGACGTTACGCTTTCACGGAACGCGTGTGGGTGCAATTTTGTTTTGCACGTGACGGTAAATTGAGCATAATTATGAAATGAATTGATACCGCATTGCGTGGTCGCCGATGTGCGAACGATGGATCAACATTGAGGGTGGGAGTGTAGGAGGATCTAGTCGTGCGTGGATCTTTACAAGTAATCAGACAGAGAAGCGATAAATGACCGAATTTCATACGATTTTCGTTGATTCGTTCCAACAAAGTGAAATCAACCTCATTACATCATTTGAAACTGTTTTTGTTGTAGCTCCGTTGTATCCAGACACCGTAATTTGACTTTGTCTTTCTGTTTCTACCACCATTTCCGTGGGGGAAAAGATAAGGAGTTAGTTAAACTTCCCTCGTTAGGGATGAAGTAATTTTCATTTAGCCACCATTCCGCATTCATGGATGCGTCTCGAGCTCTCTATTCTTGTGTTCTTTCGCGTGACTTCTAATTGCATTCTCTGCTCTCGAGCGAGCTTTCTAATTACCGTCCCTTGTATTTGAGCATCTCCTTACGGAATTAGTTCTCATCGATTGAAGTCATTTACTGCGTGCCTCGTTGCCGGCGACTTGGTGCTGAGAAGTGCAGCACGACTTGGCCTCGGAAGCTCTGGCCTCAGGCACATGCTCAGCGAGTCTGTCCGCATCTGGGCGGTTAATAGTGTGTTAAATATGATACAAATATAGCCTTTGCACGTATTACGCTGAATTTCGTATCTTAACCAAAAATGATAAAAACATATCCGTTCCTAAAGCTCCATCATCACTACAACCCTGTCGCACGTTATCATACTAACTCTCCATCATTGTTGATAATTCTTCGAAACAGACATAGCTTCGGTGTGAAATTCTTTATGTCGTTCTTGCAAAGTTTCGCTGTCTGTTGTGTGACTCACTGAGAAGGTAAGCTGGCCCTGTTGCAAGTGGCAAGCTGGCCCTGTTGCAAGTGGCAAGCTGGCCCTGTTGCAGGTGGCAAGCTGGCCCTGTAGCAAGTGGCAAACGGGCATTGTTGAAACAATCATGCAGAAACTGCAACGGAAAAGTCATTCATAATTTTGGTTGGAGTAAGTCTTTCACCTCTTTTTCTTCCGTGAACCGAAGTGCTCCACACGTTAATGAAGCTCTTTGTACCAACTCAGCTCGCCCAACACCTTTGCCGCAACCTTTGTTTTTCAGGGTATTCCACGCAACTTATATTTTTTTTTCTGGTGCTCAGTGTTTGTCCTTTTGATGTACCCATGTCGCGTATTTCCATCCTTTGTGTTCAAGCTTTCATTGAATCCTCGAAGACATTTTTGTTACAGTGTAGTTACCTTCCGACTCCGCTTAGCAATATTGGAAGCCTCAAAAGATGATATTGCAATTCCCAGCTCCGTATTGTCACCGCCGAGACGGACACACGCGCCGCAACATCACGGAAATGAACCAGACTTCACGGACTCCTTCGCCCCACCTGCGTAATGCACTCGTCTGCGGCACCGCACCGCGCACCTCCAAGCTCTCCACTGGGCATCAAGTACTATGAGTCAACTGTGACAAAATTTTAGGTATCTTTCAAGGTTAAAATGTTTGTCTTAAAAAACAGAATGATAATATCAGTCCTCCTGAGGGTACGGGTCGATCGGTCATCTTCCTGCATGATGGCCTTGCTTTACTTCTCTTGTTCAAATTAATTCCAAGATTCGGTGAAAAATGCCCCATGAGAAATATTTAACCTCGGGTCGTACGGGAGTTTTCCTCCTCGTTATCTCACAACAGTGGGTCATAGTGAAACAATTTTTAGTTGAATGACAGCGCTTGAAGTTTTCATCCATATTTCTGAGACGAGGCCTAGCCTATGGTAACTTATTGTCCGCTTTCCTTATGAAAAAATGTTTGGGACGGCGATTGTGCCTTGCCCGGTTTCATAGTCAGTTTTATCTTTCCTTGTGAAAAAAAAATTCAGACAGCGAGTGTAGCTTGGCCGGTTTCAGGGAGAGGAGATATAGGCCGGACAATTTGTGTGAGGTTGCAGGGAGCGCAGTCAGCGCTTTCTGGGCCTTGGAGCGCCCTCCTGTGCGCCGTGTGCCGAGTTAGCAAACTCTGCATTTAATGCCCAGACTTAGTGCCACCGTCCTAACCTACGGAGGCATTCAATGTGGAAATTATAGAACATTTTGCGCTCCGTTTTCATTCACGTGAAAATATTTGCAGATCTTTTATACGCGCTGTTGAGTCAGCGGAACGTTTGGGATCTTATCACAACCGAACTTATTAAGCAAAGTTTGTTTGGTCTTCTTCAAATAGACTTACTTTTCCGGCAGTTTTGTGCGAAGTATCAATTAAATCTCGTGTAATGCGCTATGCCTTTCATTCTAATGAGACTGAAAGCAGTTATTTCATAGGAACTTTGTGAGCTGCTATTCAGCATCCCTGAGTGAAGGAGTAGGAATTGTCAAAAATTGTTTACTGCTTTTTGAGGCTCTATTCCAGTGAAATAGTTAAGCTAAAAAAAGAGTTCAATTCCGAAAAGATATTACGAAATTGTAGACTTTTCATCCCTCAGTCGACCATTGGCTTCGGTAATGCCGTCTGTCTCGATATCACGTGCCGCGTCTCCTCTCTCTCCCTTCCTGTCCTTGTCTCTCTTTTGTCCTCGTTTCCCTTTCTTTTCCTCCACCGTTTCCTCTTCTTTTTCCTCCCTGTTTCCCTTTCTTTTCCTCCCCGTTTCCTTTTCTTTTCCTCCCTGTTTTCCTTTCTTTTCCTCCCTGTTTCCCTTTCTTTTCCTCCCCGTTTCCCTTTCTTTTTCTCCCTGTTTCCTTTTCTTTCTCTCTCCCTTTTTATCCCCGTCCTTGGCGTCCTTTTTGTCCCTGTCCCTGTCTCCCTTTATTTTTTCCTTTGTCCCATCACGTTTTTCTCCCGACAAGTCCTTTCTGTACCACATCTCCCTCGGGCGACTATACATGTAGTGCATACCCGCACAGCTGACGGTCACGCTGTCTTCATCAATATTACGTACTCGGTGTGTCTCCCTGGGGGGTGGGGCGGTGGGGGCTGCAGTCGTCGTGCACATCTTGTGGCTGAGCGCTCCTTCCTTTGATTCCTTATGAGATGCTCGGGCACCTCAGCCCGGGCTACCCTGGTGTGCCGCCTTTTAGGAATATCGAAGTAAATCTTCATTTCCCGCAGATAGTCCTCTTTGAAAGGACCAGGGACTTCGTGATAAAGAGGCAAGCATGCTACCACTTGTGCTACTGAACCCTAAGATTAAAGTAACTATATCAATGGGAATAAAAAGCATATCTGAGGTTCTTTCAGAATGGAATGCTGAGTGTCAGTACTCGACAGCGTATTTTTTTATTTCCATCCGGATGAACCTGTGTCTACTGGGCTTGGAATCCGCGAAGAATGTTCTGGCGTTTGATGGAGATTGAGCTTGTGTTTAGGCCTATTCGATTTCGCTCTTTGTTTATTTTCTTCTAAACTCATTTTTGCTATGGGGACGAATGTGGCTCACATTTGACTTTCTGCATTTTAATTTAGAATTTCTGCTTTGAACTTAGCATTGCAGCGGAAGTATTATTTTTAATTTAACTTGGCAATCAATGTTCCAAAGCGGCAGGTTAGCAGCAAGAAGACCAGCTGGGAACGTCGAAGATTAAAGTATCCTGTCCCAGGCTTGACATTCTGGAATCGGAACTCAGGGTTGAATCATTCTACCATCTATCCTTACAATGTCCTTGGTGTGGTGAATTATTTCGTGTTCGCATCCCATGGAATTAGATACGAGAATATTCCTGGGAATGCATCCCTTATCGGCGAGACAATACCAGCCAGATAAGGCATTCTCTACTTCTGTGTCAGTGATACAGAAAATTATGCTATTTCGCGTAAAATTTATCGTACATAAGAGGGCATCTTGAGGAATTAACCTCATTTGCCCCGTCTTTTTCGGTGGGGCGCATGCACAAGTATTTAAATAATACGCAGTTTGCGAGTTACTTGGTCTCCGTTCCATTCATCAGAATTTCATGGCAGAATATTGCTGTTATCTGCGCTGAAATACAGCAGCGTCGTAGGTAGGATGCTGAATATCGTGTCGTGAATGAATACAAACTGAAGGAAAATAACTGGAGCAAGTTTCGTCATTTTAGACGAGTCGCACATACTACTGTGGTGCCTCCGATAAGTTAGGGTCGGAACCTGCACCAGGCTCTGTGTTTGCGCATGGATACACTGATTTTGAATGCAGTCATAGAGCTGTTATTTATATTGAATTATGGAAGGCACGCGAAACTCAAGAGTGTACAAAAATTACGGTCTAATTAAGGCGTTTTGAGCAAAATTTTGACCTGTCTCAATGTGTGAGCGAGCGTAATTCATTGTGATTATGGAATTCCTTGTGAACGACGACTCAACCAACAAAATGTTTGAACGAAGTGAATGTTTCAGTGAACTGCAACGAGTAAACCAAGTCTTTTACGCAAATTGTTCGACCCAAAGGCTCGAATCTATAGCCACTCTCCCACTGGATTGATTGCATTTGTGGGTACAGAAGTTTTGCTTAGACCGTTAGGACAACGCATAAGGGAGCTGAATTAACTAGAACTCTGAGTCGTCGTTCATGAGTGGAAATAGCTATTCTCCTGTCTTGAATTTGAATTCTATCTTAGACACGTGAAAATTTGATCGTTGTCTCATGTAGAATGAATCGGATCCGTTTGCCCACGCTGCTTCGAGAGCGGACGCAGTCGTCCTGCTTGTCGAGCGTGCTGATGTTAATGTAACGCGCTTATGGGATGTGCGTGTGTTTGTCCGAGTTCTTACTTCGAGTAATCAGCCTAATTTGAAGATGGAGTTAAAATTTACTTTAATCAGGACGCAAATTTAATCTCTTTGAAACTTGTAACGGTATTCTACCGCATCTTCAATTGAAAGCTGATTACGCATGCGCTGATTGGTCTGGCCTGTAATTACGACCCTGGTCATCGGTCCAATCAGAGTGCAATCAATTCTGTTTCATTTCAAAGCTTTTTCCTTGAAGACGAAACCGGAGCTCGTTCTCGAACAATTAGAATGCGAGTCCTGTTTTTCCATGTTATTTCACTTGAACGCAGATCAGGTTCCTGGGCTCGCCTTTGAAGTCTTCTAGACGAAACCAAAAATGAATTTTTTCTAATCGTGCTTGATTGGGATTGAGACTCATCTCAGATCTTCAAAGAATCCATCGCGATTTTTCCTCTTCGTTGAATTTACAAACGTAAAAATGCGCCTTTAAATTCATTCTCAGTGTCGGGAATACCTGGAATGAGATGGAAGCATTTTGGCGAGATTAAGGGGAGAAAATCATTGAAAGCAATGGACCGCTTCCTGCAAATCACTCTCGGAATTCGGTCAAAGGCTCTTCAAAACATTTTCGTTTCAAGAAGGCAGGTCTGGGAAGACTTTCTCAGACATCTCGGTCATCTGGTAACGTTTCCCTCTAGAAAAAGCGTTTTAATTATCCTGTCCACAAAAGTTACATCTTCATTTAAAAAAAACAGTTTAATCTCAATCGATAGAGTTCACGTAATTTCATTTAAAATTTTGAGGGGATCATTTATTCGCGCAGGCAGACAAATTGCACGAAGGTGTTACAGTTCACGTGTGGTAGCAGTAGTGGGAATTGTACCGATTGTTTAATAAACTTTGGCATTTTATAATAAACTTTGGCAATACAAATTTAGAAACGTTCGGAACAACTTAGAGAAACTTTACTGGCAAACTTTGAAGGGGCAGAAAATTCTTGCTTGTGCAACACACAAAAAATTGTGTATCTCCAAAACATTTGTCTACTTTGTCTGCACTTTGAAAGATGCTTCGGTTCCTTGAAGCGGGGCTGTAGGTCCCGTTAGGGTGTTAGTTTACAGGAAAGGTTCTCAATTGTGAACTATGGGTCACCGTATCAATTTCACGACGAAGTACGTTTTCAAAACGGAAGAGAGCGTGTATCACAGAGCACTGGGCGTGTCCATAAGCTCCTAGGCGTGACAGAACTGAGTTAAGAAATTTCGATTGGTGTTTAAGGTTCAGCTGGTGCGCGCCATAAAGTACATTTTTTGACACCAAGGGGTAGTAAGCGAATAGAAAGAGGGCAAGCAATAGAGGGAGTGGCCATTTCCGAGTTCTAAAATTTTGAAGGAAGATAGGGACAGGGCCTTGGCCGTTGCGCCCATTACGGGTCGCTAGTCCGTGTTTTCCTGACTAAATTTGTGCGTGGCGCCGGAGGGCTGCGATATTTGTTGGAACTTGTCCTCGGCGAAACAAGGTCTCATTGCAGCTAGACAAGGTATGCGTTATGTCCATCTGGTATGGAGTTCTAAGGTTTGGGCATCTATAAAAATTTCGGCAAATTACTGCGCATGGCTTGAAATTGCCCTCAAGATCGAAACAAATCGTCAGTTGAGTACATCATCCTGCCGTCTCCTCAGAACTGTACCGGTGTAATCTGCGTATTAATTTGATGAGGAATTCATCGAGTTCCTTTATTTTTAATGATGAAGTCCGGTAAAATTCCCCCGTCATGAAGTCAGCACATCCCGTCAAGATCGCTGCCCAATTCCCCCGTCACGAAGTCAACACATCTCGCTACGATCGCTGCCCAATCAGTTGCGAAGAACGCAGCACCAGAATTTACCAAGTCGCCGTCGCCAGCCTAACACGCGGTCAACTCGACCTGCATCGAACCGAAATGCGTCATCGGCAGTAATGAATTTATGATCATCTTCGGACACTACCCGCCAGAATCACACGTATGTCTCCCGCGTCGCTGTTCATTGAAGAAGGCAAGAAGATAAAGTACTAGTAGCATCGACAAAGTCATCGTTTTGCACGAGAAACCAGAATATACACCATGATATACTGTCGGTGCCTGAAGCAGATCTCACGCTGAGAAGGGACGCCTCTCCAACATCGGTCAAGTGGAAGACAGCCGTCTGAGAGTTGCTATCTCACGACAGCCGTCTCAGTGCTACGGTGTTGCTGTATAATGAATCAGTGAGCGCCGAACTCCGCAGCTACAGCTGACTGTGTTTCATATTATGCACTAGAGCACCGCACACAACACTCGCCACGTTTGGCTTCAATTAGGTTGTTGTTCGGCAAATTTCAACGGAATAAAATTTCAGCAGTGCATTGGAGCAATTCCTTAGCACATAAACGCTGTAATAGTGATGCAATGCGATTGTGGAAGTATTGTAGTTGCTATTATTTTATGTTTTCTGTGTTACTCAATGTATCTTTCTGTGGTATATATATATATATATATATATAAAACTTGGACTCATTTCAGCTGGATGCACTGAAATAGGATGATAGATTTCCCGCGTACAGTGAAAATTTTCCTGATCAATTAGCTCTACAATGTTAGAAATGATATACTTGTTCGACTTATTAAAATGATTCGGTAACCTAATATATATTGTTCAGATAAACCTAAGCATAAGCAATGTCTTCATGCCTGGAAATACTTTCTTCCTCTCTGAATCTCTCACAAACATAAACAACTCCTGGCTGATCTCGCCCCACATGTAGCCGCAGCGCGACACGTTCGCGCAACGTCGCTCTCGAATGTTTCATCAATCTCCTAAATTTTCAAACCTTTATCTCTCACATCAGCGCAGGTTTCATTTTCAACTCCCCACGACTACATTCAAAACAAGAGAGGGACGCTTGAAAAACAGTTATCTGTTCCGGTGCGGGATGCTCACCTAAAACTACAACAAAGAGGAACAATTTTTACTCGGCGGTTGTCTTCGACTGTCGAGGACCTCGGCGGTAACGGAGGCAACCCTCGACTAGATGATGAAGTGCACCGCCTCTTTTGCAGTCCGCGGGAGCGAGGCATAATTTTAACGTCCGCTCGAGCAGCTCGGCTCAAAGGAAATTTCTGCGCTCAAAGCAAGTTCCTGCGTGCGTAATTGAGTCTTGCTTCCTCCTGCTACGAATGCGAATGGTGAGAGCGATGTGCTCGCGCTTTATCTCCGCCGACTTGGCCGCCATGCGCTGATAATAATTTGTGAACTTTTCCTTGGGTTCCTTGCAGCTCTGTTCTCATCTTCTCACTCAATTATTGTGGGTCGTGGGAGATTTTTTTGATAGCTTGCTTCGTTCAAGACTCTTTATTCGTGTTTAGGATGGGAATTCGCGGTTGTAATCATGTGTTGTTATGTAGCTTCACGATCTTTTCTTAGCTAACCACGCACCAAGTTGTTGCGCTAGGCTGTCTTAATAGGTACATATTCCGATTTATTTATACTTTTACTACAACTTGGGATTACATCGTGCCTGTAAACTGAACGTAATATAATAATACAGTTAACTTACATATATACACCGCATTATAACACATTGACACGTTATGATTTAAATTATTTTAGACTAATTGTGCAAGTGGCTCAAAATGCAGGCTTGTATATTTTTTAAGAATAAAACTATTAAATTGAAAAAGGCTTGCAAGTTTGCTACTTCTCATACAACACCATTTGCGTTCTTACACATTTGTCTGATGTTGGGTTAGGAAGTAAAAATTAAATATTTCAAATGAGTGAAATAACTCATCACCTCCGAGATTTTTTTTCTTCGTTTGGATATTATACTCAAGTGCGCTCGGTGTACGAGGACGTGCTATCTAAACTTCCATTCCCCCTTCACCCTTGAATTTCGTCCACAAATTTTCAGTTAATGTACATAGGACTTGTTGTGCTGTCTTGGGCGCCTTAGTGATCTGGAACTCTTGCACATGTTATTCGTGCTCACCCTCACACTTGTTAAGCTTTGTTCATAGAATATCTACCATGTGGAAATGCAGATGTAGAAGTGCAGGCATATATGGCATTTCTCATGTCAGTTCTACCTCACACGCGGAGCATGTCCTTGAAATTCTTATATTCAATTCTACCTTCCAATGATATACATGCACCAACTTAGTGTTTTTCATAGCTCAATTTCATCTGACATGCGCGCATACATATATGTATATAAATGTATATGTATATGTTTGGAGTCATTCCTAGTTTTACCTCGCGAGAGGAAAACATTTTCTCTTGTTACTTGAAATTCTTTAGAATTCCCAATTAAAGTCGAGCGCCGTTCCACATCGCTTGCTAATGAGAGACTCATAGTCTGGTAACGTTGAAATTCTTATGCTTTCCCCTCCCAGCTCCCCAATTTGAGGAAATAATACAAAAATTCCCGCGCGTTTTAAGATATGCGGCAACATTATTCTTCTATGTTTTACAAACTTGAAACTTTTGTAGGAGAGCGCGTCGCTAATTGGAGCAGGAGGAGGCGCAACTTGGAGACGCGTTTGTTACTTGAGTTCGCCCCTAAAGTTCGGCGCCATGAAAATATCAAAGAACTCCGCTAATTTGTTGTAACTTCTCCACTGCTGCTGGCCTAATTTTTGCGCTCGACAGTCCCTCTCAGCGCCGCTATCCCTGCGACGATCTCGTGCGAAAAGCACTTCATTTCTGGCCGAGGTGCGGTCGTCCCGCTCATAGAGCGCTAGATCGCTTCCAGCTCTACAATCGTCCACTGCGTAGAGCGGTACCAGCAACAGCGAACGTCACATAGCTCAGAAAATGTTTCTGTCATAAGAAGTAAATAAGAAAATAGAGCGGGTTCTTGCAGGAACCAACCTACCGCTCTGTGCGGGGGACGACCCGAGCTTCTTGTAGCTCCCTTGGACGCTGCCAGACGAGGCTGCAAAACTCACGTGACGCACTCCTAACGAATGGTGGCTTTAGGTACTTGTGTATTCAAATTCTCAAATCGTGGGTAATAATTCTAGTAAAAACTACAGCAGTCTAAGTGTTAAAAGCAACGAAATTGACGAGCAATTTTGCAAGGTTAAAAAGCTAGAATTGTTGGTAGTTTTGTAAGAGCGTGTTGGTATCGAGCAGATATTAACGTAAAGTGTCTAGCGTCAGTCTTCCCGACCAAATTCAGCGTCTGGAAGTCACGTTGAAACTATCCAATTGGACAGCGGTCTCCTAGGGAACGCATTTTACGTTGTCAATGGAATTTCCGTTCCGTGAATTCGACTCCAGTTAAGAAATTCATACACATACAGGGCGGATTTATTTCTTTTCATAATGCAGAGAGAAACGAAGGTTGCGCTGCGTCTGAAACAGCAGTCGCGTCCATATCGGCTCATTACATGGTGAATGTCTGATCATTTCTTTACAGCTCTTCAACATTTTCTGCTCGTGTCTCAATCCTCACTTGAAATGCTAATATCTTTAAGAATTATTATACAGCGATGGTGCTAGACGTTAAAATCACTATCATTTCATTGAAATACTTAACATATCACATTTTTACTATCTTTACTTCTTTTTCTTGAACATGAGTAATATGATGTCATATTGCGCCGTCTGTTTTGAACACTCGTGCCCCGTATTGAGAACATGCATACCCTATCACAAACTCACAGATCACATAGCATTGGAGCAGCTCAGGTGCGCCAACACGTTTCCAAAGGTGGCCTAAATTTCTCTTGGTGTGCCTCATTAGCGACATTATCTAGTCGGAAAGAAGCGCCAAACCTGACTCCATCCATCAATTAGACGACGCCGCGAGACCTGCCGCCACGACCAGCTGGCGGCCCTTGATGCGCAACCATGGAGGAAATTTAGGCAATTCGTCACCACTCTTAGCATACTGATACTTTAAACAAATAGATTCATCTCGCACGGTTGCTCTATTTTACTGCCTATTTGGGGCTAAATTCTTTTCTGTTTCCCTTTGACTAAGTTTAGTTGAAACTCGGTGATGACGATTCTCTCCACCGCGAAAATAATGGACAACTGTGGACCCGTTACTGACGGTGCTGTGGCGCTGTGCTCGCATCGTTTGGCACCAAGAATTGACGGAAAATTTGAGCACAGCAAAAGTTAAGGTGAGAGTCGATGTTCCTGCAGCTTAAACAGATATTGGTCTTACAACCTGAAGGCCCAGGTAGGCTTCACTTGAAATCATGTAGAGCGATTGCATTTTTTGTGCTTTACCTAACTGATATAATTAATGTTCGTTTTTATTTTTTGATTCACTGTTTGATGAATGTAAAATACATAAAATTAAGACAATAAATCCATTTCTTGCCCACCAAGTTCGACTTTTCTCAGGTTGGTGATGTTTGTAAGAAAAAGGACGTATGTATATACATAAACTTATCTATATGTATAAAACTAAAACTCTGGTCGTCTTGCTCGTTTGCTTGAAACCGTGCACACGTTTGTCTGTCGGCTCTGAGATATTCGAAATTTATACTCTTCGTTTAATCCTGTATTGTGGATACCGACTTAACTGCATCGGATATATTTCTGGATACGGTTTGATTTTGATAAATTTTATTTGACCCAACGGGTCACGAGTAGTCTAGTTTTTTATAAACTTTCCAAGGATCTGCGTCCGTTGTCGCATCAAAGACTTCAAAACCAACCAACGTAGGACTTCGGGAACATGAACTTCAACTAACATATCTCATATCCAACGCTCTCAGTAGCAGCGAAATTCTTCATTCAATTTTGCTGTAGACGATTTTGATTAATTTTCCTATCTACGATACCATTCGCGAGAAAATTGAACTGAAAAATAGCCCACCAACTCCTGTTTTAGCTTTGTTTTTAATAGTCAATTATGGTGCAATTAGCGTGAGTAGTAAGATGAATTTAAAAACTAATTTATTTCTCTACAGTCATGTTCTAAATCCTGTGTAGGATGAAGGTTTGGTAAGCTAGCGAAGGAATTTAACTGAATTACGTGCGCAACTAATTTGAGTAACTGCCTCACTCAGTTTCCGTGATTGAATGTTGATGAAGCGTTGAGTTAAGCGAGCGAGAGCGGTACGCAGCCCATCTGATGTCACTCGGCGCATGCTCGTCGTAATGCACTGCTTCATTTATTAAAGGAACCTAATTTCGTTTTCTTAAAACCGATAGCAAAGTTTTCATCAATGTTTCACTCGACTATATACTTGTACAACCATATTTCGAGCAACTTTTTGCTCGATACAAACATTTTAATGCAATGTCTCCCTTTCAGTACTCAATTTAATGGAGCTCGTCTTGGAGTGTCTGGACATCATGAGAACTATTTTGTGCGACCCGATTATGGTCTGATTCTGGTGCACATTCTGATTCATATTTGGATTTTTATTATGATTCTCATTTTGATTCCGATTCTTGTTTGATTCTTCTTCTGATTCTTCTTCTGATTCGTATGCTGATTCGTATGCTGATTCCTATTCTGATTCTTATTCTGATTTTTATTCTTATTCTGATTCTGATTCTTATTCGGATTCTTATTCGGATTCTTATTCTGATTCTTATTTTGATTCGTATTCTGATTTGTATTCGTATCCTGATTCGTATTCTGATTCGTATTCTGATTCGTATTCAGATTCGTATTCTGATTTGTATTTTGATTCTGATTCTTATTCTGATTCATATTCTCATGCCTATCCTGATTCTTATTTTGATTCTCATACTTATTCTTTATATGATTCAAGTAGTGATTCTTATTTTGATTTTTGTACTGATTCCTTTTCTGATTCCTATTTTGATTCTTCCACTAATTTTTTTTCTGATTTTAATTTCGGTTTCTCTTTTATTTGTTTTTTTATTCTTTTTGTGATTCTGATTCAATATCTGATTGTGATGATTATCTCACAGAATAATTGACTGGTTCCAAACCGTTCCGGTCTAACAGCATTTTTCACCTGACCTCAAAACTAAGTTAACTAAATAATAGCTTCGACATCCCGCATCTATGTTTCTGATAATTTCTAGAACTAACACGTATGTTTTAACTTAGTTTTAACATCACGTGGAATATTTTATGTCTTGGTGAAATTTTTTAACGTGTTGCACAATCAAATGTCTAATCAAACGAAGTATTCGGTCTTGAAAACTCTGTTAAATCACCGTTAAATCACATTAAAAATGTAATCGCATTTAACTATTAATAGATTTTATAGCTTGACTACGTAATGGGCCTCTTGGTGTCTCCTATCCTGTCTAACGACCTACAAATCACGTGCCACGATTGCAGAAGCCCAGTTTCGTTCGTGTCAGTTGATTTCTTAGATCTCGTCTGTCTCGCGAGCCATTTCTTCCAGTTTCAAAAGTCCAGTCATTTGATTCCTGTCCCTCGATTTGAGAGACCAAGCTTCGCAAATCACGTCGTGTTTTGAAGATCCCGTCTTTGAAGCGTGTCATCGAAAGTAAAGCTCGTGTCTCCCAAAGCACAACCCGCGATTTCAAAGGGCGCAAGTTTCTCGGCAGGTCTACTTGAGGTCATGGCTTGGAAGCCCTCAGAAGGTCCCTGAGCCGAAGCCTGTGTCCCTTTATCCCCTCTCACAGAGCAAGACTTTGCCCTCGCACTAAAAGGAGAGAGCGCCAGCTTGCGGTCATTAATCTGGGGAGCCCGGCTCTGCCTCGGATTTATTAATGGCAGTCACACGGGCGCGCCATAGCCGCGCAAACTGCGTTGATATGAAGTCAGACAGACTGCGATCCAAGAATTGGATGCGGCCGCTCCAACCACATGGAAATGCATGCAAAATAGACCTTGGTCTCTGCCTATGAATTTGTAACTGCTCTTTGTGTCCTGGAGCAAGTGAGGCTCTATGAACATCAAAGGTTTAAATAGCCTCTAACTAAGTTGACGATTCTGGAATCGGAAATAGTTTACAGTGAAAAAATATCGAACTGGCTCCAAGTTGAAAGTACTGGCACCATGATTAATTCGCCGTGAACAGTTCTGTACCGTCACTGAGGCGTTGTATTCCAATTGTTGTATAGGCTTTACCTAATAAGCCATACCATCATCTTGCCGTGATGGCTTTTCTGATACTGTGCACCCAGGTGATGAGACTGGCGCACTGATCCGAGACGAGAGACTATTTGGCCTTCCCACTCTTGAGAGTTTATTATCATTAAGTAAAAGTGCATGACCATGCTGCTCGCAGCATCATTTCTTCGTGATATATTTATTTTACAGCTCACACAGGCACATACGGAGAGATTAACCTCTACGTCGGTCGTTGTCGACAAATTGCACCGTTACTTACTCGGTGACCACAAATTGCACCGTTACTCACTAGGTGACTACAAATTGCACCGTTACTCACTAGGTGACCACAAATTGCACCGTTACTCACTAGGTGACTACAAATTGCACCGTTACTCACTAGGTGACCACAAATTGCACCGTTACTCACTAGGTGACTACAAATTGCACCGTTACTCACTAGGTGACTACAAATTGCACCGTTACTCACTAGGTGACTACAAATTGCACCGTTACTCACTAGGTGACTACAAATTGCACCGTTACTCACTAGGTGACTACAAATTGCACCGTTACTCACTAGGTGACTACAAATTGCACCGTTACTCACTAGGTGACTACAAATTGCACCGTTACTCACTAGGTGACTACAAATTGCACCTTACTCACTAGGTGACTACGAATTGCACCGTTACCTACTAGGTGACCTGGAGAAGGCAAAATTATTATTTTCCACAGTAAATTAAGCTGTTGTACAATTGAGATGTGCATGCATACCTATATTTATAAAATAGATAAATACTTATAAAATATATATTTAATCATTTACATAAATTATATGCATTGAAGGTTTACGACTGTTCAGCAGCCTCTATGTTAATAATTTTATTTATTAAAAGAACCTTGCATTTTACGCCTCAGTTACACTCTCTTTGCATGAATTGCGTTGATGATTCGGAAGAAATAAAATGATTTCAAACATAATCTAAATAGAGAGCTCACTTTTTTAGGTTTCTTGATCACAGAGAATGTTTCAGACATGCTCGAATTTTACTGCACCTCAGCACTTCTGTTTTGCGTCAGAGCCTTGGCAAACCTGTCTCTATTTTTTAATGTAAGACTCGACGGCCAATGACGATTTGTCTTAGAATTCTGGTATAATGTTTAATTCCGCCTCCCGTTGTGCGTCAACTCCAGGGTTCGTTTTTTTGCGTGTAGAAAGAAACGACCTAAGAAAACTACGGAACGCTTGGAAGCTCCAGAGAGCGAAGCTTGCATGTTACAGTCGTTTGCAGTGCTACGATTTTTGGTTCCGGTACTTTTCAGTGTTTCAGTTAAATTTCAAGTACGCCGGCGACACACGTTGCGAGGTCGTGTTTTTCCGACCGTAATTACTTGATGACGCCCACCCTCTCCATCGCTCTATTTCCGCACGACTCAAAATCAAACTGAAAACGAGTTTTCTCAAGTGACGGGCGTTGTATGTAGTTGATGCAGCTCGTGTTGTTATTCCTTCCATTTCCATTGGGCTAAATTCAAGTGCTGTGGAATTCAGGTTCGTTTTCCCTCGTGAAGTGTGCCATCTAATCTTGTTTGTTCGTCCAAGCCTTACTTCTGATGGATCCATTTTCCTGCATCTGGCTGGCCGGTGAGATGAGTTTCGGTTCCAAACAAGCTGCACCAATTTGTTCGCAGAACATCAAACAAATTTCGAGTGTTCAATCTGCTATAAAATTGGTCCTGCTTGTGGCTCTGTTCGATCAACCCACATTACTCTTTCTTGTGTAGTCATGCCGAGTGCTCTTACTCAATCCTCCCACGCAACTTTCCATTAGCTCAGCTAGTGCAAGCTGCTTTACTACATAAAACGACCACAAATTTCTCCCTTCGTTTATGACGGAGAGCTTAAGAGAAGCGCTCATCAGGATGCCTGCCAGCTACCGCTGCAAATATCGACCGTTTTGTAACTTTCCCCCCCCGCTTCATTTGCGCAAATTGAACTCTTGCATCGCTAATCACGCCATCAATAGCCCGTCGCCTGGCGCGCCTTGTTTATAGTATGGTCTCGAATTAAGAGAACCGATAAATACGATTCGCTTTGTTCCAGGACGGCGTTCCGTTTGTTAAATGAGGGCAATTAGGGCGGGTAACAGCGTCAGCCGCTATCTCATTAGAATCTTTTCATGTGATGTTTCCTTTCTTTTGAGGTTTCCTTTGATGTTTCCATTTCTATAATGTCTTTTCATTTTTCCTTGGGGTTCTCTTTCCTTGAGGCCACTTCTTCTTGGGCGCGGCTTTTCTTCGCAGGAGAATGCGCTATGGAGGACGGTTGTCCACAGCGTCTCGGGGACTGGCGCTCTTTGAGACGTGTGACCCATACACCTCGACTGTACTTTTCATGCGACTCTGCTCGCCAGTAGATAAATGAGTAAATGTACCGATTTTAAAAACGCGAATTTACGGTACATGTGTTAATTTGCACGCCTCAATCGAGACTCCGCGGCTGCTCATTGCAGAATCGGCTGAGCACGTTCGGATAGACTAGCTGTTGTGGATTTTATTTATCAAGAAACCTTACATTGCATTTTTGTCCTCTGCTTTCTCACACTTGTCGGAGGCTGGGGTTCCTTACAATTGTCATTTCGCTAGAGTGTCTACTTCAGTTTATATGTCTGATTAGTCAGTACATTTTTCTTATTGAAATGTTCCCTGTGGCAATAGAACATTCTTCGAACCGTTGCAATGATGAAACCCTATCGGTAGAATGCGCAAAATGTCGGACCTGTACCTTTTGCTGAGGTTTTTATGTCAGTAATGCCTCTTCCATCGTTTTCTTCGGCAATTCACGTGGATTGCTTTTCCTTTTTCTAAATCTCTCAAAATGACTTTTTCGGCTCCTTGAACAGTGATTACCTATTTTAGCCTGAAAGCTTCAATTGACTCGAGTATTTGTGTACTTTTTTACCTCCGGAAACTCATCATACTTCTTTACCTCAGTGGTAAAAATACACTGTCCCCCTGCCCCCACTATCTCGGTTCTCTCATATCCCACCAGCGTTAATGCGTCCTTGTCTAAACGTGAAGCAACGCGCATCTTTGTCTTCAGCTCCGGCCCCCGATGCGTCGCTCCTTTTGCCACACGAATTTGCCTGGTCGCACTATCTTGATTGCTGCTCAATGCTTTCAGCACGGGTTCTGAGTGTGTCATATTCGTTTATGGAAACGAATGACTGGAAAATGCTCCTTACATTTCCGACGATTGCTATGAGTAATCTCTAATGGTCTCTCTCATGCTCGTCCACCTTAATTAATGGCTTCCACCTGCGACCCGCAGTCAAGTCATGTGCTTCTGAGAGTGCACCTAGTGCATGTTCTTTTGGGTGACATACCTGATCGAAGGTACACTCAGGCCTGACGTTCCATGTTGTAACCACGGCCTCAATCCTCCAGCCGGTCATATGTGTAACTCATACCACATGCCAGTCCTACCTGCCGGTCATGTTTGCCAGGCAACCTACCAGTCCTACCTGCCTGTCCTAGCTACCAGTCCTACCTGACAGTCCTACCTACCAATCTTACATGCCAGTCCTACCTGCCAGGCAACCTGCCGGTATATACCACATAGTGTCGAGTCGTTACAATGTGCGGGGCCATTCGTTGTACCCTGCATGCACCTTCACCTTCCACCGAGGTTTTCAGTTCAAAATTGCCTCTTCCATTGTTTTCTTCAGCGATTCTCGTGAATTGCTTCTCATATTTTAATCTCTTGAATTGACTTTTTCGGCTTCCAATGATTAACCTCAGTCGCCCAGCAGCTTCGTTACATCCTCGCGTGCTTTGGCTTAAAGGAGACGTCGACACAGACGTCCGAGCTGCACATTTGTTTTCACTCTAGTCATGCAGTCTCTTTTGTTGGGGCGCTGCCCAAATCGAACGTGTGTGTCCCTGTGTGTGCGCCGCTGCGTCTGTGTCCCGCGCAAAAATAATATTCTGTATTTCGCAAAACTTATTGAGTTGTTTTACAAAGCCTTAGTGAAATATTTTCATACCAAACTGGTTCTTCGACGTTAGGCTTGCATAAAAAATAAAAGATTCTCTAAAAGCTTTCAGTGCCGCCACGCTGCGATCTGTAGCTGAGAGCATAGACATACCGACACCACTTTCGGATTCCTTCTCCTTACACTTTTTTGGATTTCATTATTTCTGTACAGCAGGGCAGCCGATGTGTGGCCCCTGTACAGCAGGGCAGCCGATGTGTGGCACAACCAAAATTCATTCAAAGGGAGATATTTCCAGCTCTTTGCCTCTGATCTCACCAGCCATATATATACAGCTCTGCCCCACAACCACTGTCAACGACACACAGCATCCATTTAGTGTAGACATAGCAGCTTGAATATGATCTAAACGCTGATGCCGTAAGTCGTGTGAAATGATTTTCAATGTGCTAATTCAGAGTAATTTGAACCATACGAATTACTCAGCCTGCAACCATCCGAAAGGTACTTCAAGCAAACGTGTCACAAAATTAAGATTTCGAGAGCTTCAAAGTTGTTTACGCAGGATTGGCGTCTCTTCTTAATCATCGTAATTTCGCATGATAGGCGAGCTGCTGATATAGATGAAGATCGCTATCATTAGAAGTTCTGTTCAAATTTGTTTTTATTGATATTCTTAGTCTTTTGATGGGACAAATGACGTAGCTCAGTACTTTCAAGTGAGCATAAACTAGAGAAACTGCTCAAATACTGAAGCATTCAACCGAGAAGAAGAAATTGATACGTGTGAACGAAGGGATATTCTGTGGCATCGGCTTCCGTTATTTGGCGAGTTTTGAGCTCGTTCGTTGGTATTTAGTTGGTCGTTTCGAGACTTTCTCCCTGAAACGAGCGGGGGAGCGCTCCAAGTTTTCTTCTGCGTGAGCGGAACTTGTGTGGTTCAGTTTTACTGAGAAAACTTCGGGAAAAAAATGTGAATAATTCCCAAAACCACTGAAAAAACAAGAGTTTTTAGTCAAGAATTGTCGTAGTTGGAGGAAATTTCATGCGAAATAGCACGATCCTTTTGCTGTGTTTTGCAGCGTAGCTTAAAACTCGAGGGCCGTGACACGAAGGGGCGCACCTCGAGCGTTGGTATCGGCGCTCATCACTGTTTTAGTTGGTGTTTATTGCTGGCCAAGTTTACCTTGCTGCCATTCCGCTACACGCACTCCCCATGCCTCTAGGGTAAAACGTCGTTAATATATACGTCAGGTCTCGGCCATTGAACCTGATGACATTAGGGTTGAAATGCCTCTGTAGCTGTTGCGCTAGCGTTCGCAAAAGGCCGTTTCATTTTTGGAACGCCTTTATTTTTCCAACACCCGATGTGTGACTTGTTCGTTAGCGACATGAGTTACCATCGGGAATGTGTCCCCTATTTGTAAATTGTGACTTTAACTAGTAAATTGTTTCCCCTATTTGTAAATTGTGTTCAAAATTAGAGAATTGTGTCCATTCTGTGTGAATTATATCCATTCTTTGTGAATTGTGTCTACTATTTCTGAATTGTGTCCACAACTAGTAAATTATGTCCACAACTAGTAAATTGTGTCGATAACTAGCAAATTTTGTCCTCAACTAGTAAATTGTGTTGATAACTAGTAAATTGTGTCTACAACTAGTGAATTGTGTCCACAACTAGTAAACTTTATCCACAACTAGTAAATTGTGTCCACAACTAATAAACTTTGTCACAAGTAGTAAGTTGTGTCCACAACTAGTAAACTTTGTCCAAAACTAGAAAATTGTGTCCATAATTAGTCAACTTTCTCCACAGCAAGTGAACTTTGTTCACAATTTGTTGAATGTGCCTAAAACTTAGGAAATTGTGTCCTCATTTTCAAAATTGTATCAGAAATTGGTGAATTGTAACAACGGAGGAAATTTAATCGTAACTTGTATGGAATTATACTTCATGGGAACGTTATCATTAACTTTATTGAGGGAAAACGGATATAATTTTGAAGCCTTTTTCTCCAAGTGCCAGTAAGTGCTCTTTAAATCCGGCCAGAGGTGATTTGCGGTAGGTACTATTTTTATCAATGATGTTGCGAAATCGACACTTCTTAGGTATGAGTAACGAGGTATGCTGATAGTGCCTGTTCTCGTCAGTGCATTTTGGAAGAATCAGTGTTGTACAGCTGCAGCCCGGCCGCTCAGCGCGGGGAGAGAGCCGCCCTCGCCAGCTCCGCCGAGGACGGCGCAGGATGTCTGGGGCTCAGATTTGCCGCTCGTTCGGGCTTTCCCTTCTTTGTCTTGGTTTCCCCTCAAGTGCAAGAAATGTGGCCTGCTCCTCCGGCCCCATTCCCCAACATCCCACGTGTGTCATCACTGTACGTATCACTGCGTTTAGAAATTCCCTCGCCCTGCTGTGACACATTTCAGGCTGACGCGATGGCTGAACTCGAGGGTAATTCCAGCTTCTCAGTTGTGCTCGAGCCTCTACTGAGTGAGTAGTAATGGTCCTCATTAATCCTTTAGGTTCGCTTGAGTGATAACTTCAATACACTCACAGCTTCGCTCTACTCCTGTATTATTCCATTTCCTAAGTGAAGCTCTTGCGTCTATTGAGTGAGTAATAATGGTCCTCAGTAATCCTTTAGGTTCACTCGGGTGATAAGTTCGGTGCGCCCTCGCAGCTCGTGCAAGCCTCGCTGTAATCCCCCGTCAGCGTACAGGGACTGTGCGCGTCTCGAGCGCTAATTATCTCTCTGCAGCGACGCGACTGATGCATTTTACAGCGCTTAATTATTTGCGCCTCAGAATTAACGGCTCCGATTCCGAGCCCCCGGATTTCTCTCCGAGTTATGCTTCCTTCGCCGAGTCTCGATTTCAGCGGCTCTGTGTCTCGATTTCAGCGGCTCTGTGTCTCGATTTCATCGGCTCTGTGTCTCAGTCTTGCAGAAGAATGCGGGCAAAGCACCTGGTGCTCAGTATGCACGCGTACACGCATGCGTTGTTCATCTCTCTTCATTATGGCTTGAAAATACAGCACTAAACACCAGGGTAAGAAATTGAAATGGAAAATTACGGTATGTTCTTTGGGCTGCTCGTCAGAATTTGCTATCGCATTCCATATTGCACCGAGTACAACTTTACCACTAGAAGCGATTATGTAATTAATAAAATAGAATTTGTAATTAATGGATAGAGAAAGGATTGCGCGGCAATGGAAGATAGAAAGAGGCTGGCTGTAACTGTTTTTTCGCGCCTTGCTTTACCCATTGGACAAATAAATGGACATTTCAGTTCAGTGACGACTACGTTTCATTGGACTCCACCATGCGGTGCTGGGAGCGAGGGAATTCGCTTAACATGCGAACATTTTTATTGACGTGCACACCATTAGTTCATTACGTCAAAGATAAAAGCCTGGTTGATTACTTGAATAATTGAAATGGCTTACTGCATCGAAAGTTCACCATTAATTTTCACTCCATTTTTACAATTAACGCTCAGTATATTTTATTGAAATACTGGCTGCGGGCGCCCGAAATGAAAGCGCTAACAATTATCTTCGTACAATTCGTATTGCGCGTCGCTTTCATTGCATTTTAATCTCGCCTCCGGAACCGTAACGCGGGAATATTCAGCAGGGGCGCGCTCGTACTTCACGGGGGTCCTATGGGCCCACGCGACCCGCCTGCACAGCGGCGACGACGACGCGCGCTTGCGATTATTATGAAATATTTCAGGTCTGAGCATTCATGAGGGAGATTACGGCGCGCATTTGAGCGTGTGCAGGGCGACGCGGCCCTCGAACGCTTTGTTGGATGGCCTTAGGCATGCGGTGCTCTGCTGCGTGGGGGCGTTAGAGAGCGTGCTTGGAATTTACGTTCCCGTAACTGCTGTGTAATGCCGGCGTCGGCAGCCCGAGTGATCATGGTGAAACGGCCCCATCTGGCGACGGTGCCGGCGCCGTGATGCCCTGTGCTCAGCGGTGCTCCCGCCGGGGGAACGGCTTCCCAACTGATGTATTCTATTGCGAATCCCTGAGTGCTGGGGGCGGCCGTCGGCAGCGGTGGTGTCTGGGTGAGGTGTAGTGTGCCTGCACGCACCACCTGCCTGCATCACCTGTCTGCACCACCTGCCCGCACAACCTGCTCGTACCACCTGAT
>VOMN01099662.1:0-12048 GCA_014899125.1 Orchestia grillus
GTAGGCACCATTAAGTCCGGACTTCCCCTTAAGGGGCGTAGGACAACATAGGCAGCAGGATTGAAGCGGTGGCACCCCAGTGTGGGCCGGGCTTGAAGGCCCAAACATCTCCAAGGTATCCTATGGTATGGGGACTGGCGACCGTATGGGCTCACTGCTAGATTGCCTCAGCTATAGGTAGGCCATCGGGACTTTTATCTTTCATGCCTACTTTGCTTCTCTCCTTTTCATGCCTTCTTACCTGAAACTTTTTCATCTTTTCTTCTTCTTCTTAACTTGCTGTTTCTACGCGCAGAGCATCTTGTGTGAGAACACGCCTGTGGATAGATTTCAAGTTTCCAAAGTTCGCCCTCAATGACCCTTCTTTTCGCTCCCTTGATATCGTGTTAGATGCGGCAAGGGAGCTGTGAACTAATAAAATAGAAATAAGTAAATAAATACGAACTTCAGAAACGTGCTATTTATGTACAGGTGTGTTTCCACACAGGATTCCCTCCGCATAGAAACAGCTTTAAGAATCAAGAAGAATTATGAAGAATAATCAGCGAAGAAAAAATGAAAATAAAATGAAGCTAAGTGGGGCACGAATGATAGAAGTCATGAAGGCCTAGCTGAAGCCGAGGTAACCAAACGGTGTCCTCTTTGAGACGCCAGTCCCCATAGCACAAAATAGACACACCAAACTCACCTAACCTAGGTGCGAGTGGCTTATCCTTTTTTATGCTCCCTGTCAAAATTTCATAATTCTACTGCGCCGTATAGCATATTAGCCAATGATCGATACTTTAAATATACGAAATGAAGAGCTTTTAAAAAATGCTATGAAATTTTTCTAAAAAATTCAATATTTGATATGACGGAGGAATCCCTCTGGATTGTCCCACGCTGCCGAGTTGCAGTCTGCCCGCCCCTCACCTGCTCCGTCGGCCAGCGTGCCCACTCAGGAGGAGCACGATAGGCACATGCGCAATATCCACGCCAGCGGAAAATTGTCCCTCCAGTTAGTCCATTCACAAGAGGTTCAATTCTTAATTCTAGTTTAAATCATTGCATGGGAAGCCACTATAGTACATTATGTAAAGCAGGAGACGGCAAGTTTGTTAGCAGCACATCTTAATAAAGCTATAAGACCTGCACGGAACTGCAGTCCTTGCCATGACGAGGTTGCCGAAGTCGCCCGGCAGAATACTTACACGCGTGACTGCATACCTCAATGGGCTGCACGCTTTGACTGACACGCGTGACTGCATGCCTCAATGGGCTGCACGCTGTGACTTACACGCGTGACTGCATGCCTCAATGGGCTGCACGCTGTGACTGACACGCGTGACTGCATGCCTCAATGGGCTGCACGCTTTGACTTACACGCGTGACTGCATGCCTCAATTACAGCTTTTAGGGGAACAAATGGTGCATGCTAATGAACCATTAATATAACTTATCAGTATCTTCACCATTGGTTTTTATTTCAAGAATGACCGTATTGACAAGCTTGAGTCTTGCGACATCATCTCGTCAATATCTTTATCACGATCACCGATATCAAATCTAACCTTGTGGATGCACCTCTGTACTGTAAAGACATCCTGTAGATACCAGTCAAAACACCAGTAACCTCCACAAGTACGTCCTCAACATAACACTTCAGGAAAAGCTTCAAGCTCAACAATCGCTTAGGAAATACAAAGCTCTATACATCCTGACGAGAAGCCGCGCTTGCAGTCGCATGAGGCCATTGAGCTAACTGTCCATTGTAGATGCAGTTCAACACAAACCCCACCTAAGCCCTAAACAGCTGAGCTCGAATCAGCAGCAGTGAGAAATGCAAAGAAATTTGATATGAGAGATGGAGCTTACGAGGTTCTGTTAATCACATTCACTAGGGTAACATTTTCTCCTTCAAAATCACAAAACGTAACAAACATACGATCAAAGATTTTTGTTGAAACACGAGGAAACGTTCTCGAAGTTCGACTAAAAACCTGAACTTGCATTTCAATTAGAGAGCAAATTAATTTCATTCCCATTGGGTATCGATTCTTCATCGTTCTTCATTGCTGTATGTACAAACTTCAGAAAAATTCCAGTTCACCAGAGCGCAAAGCGAATAGCGATACCCCAAAAACGGTCTCGCTTATAACGCGGGGCATTCAAATGATTGTAAAACTAAAATTCTAGTCTCGCTTTCAAGTACAAAAAGTAGAAAAATACTCTGCCAGCAGGTGTATTAAAATGACCTTAGAACGCTTAGCTTCATCTCTATTTCAAGCACGAAAATGAGTAGTAGTAGAAGTAATGGTAAGCATTCCCTGACATCGCTTATTGCACGATGCCTGCGCAGCGCAGGAAGGCAGCCACCTCCACCGGATTCGTCCAGAGCTGATAGATGGATGTAATGTTGTGTTGCTGTCTTAGCGCCGCCAGGTGGTTACAGTCCAGAAGAAGATGGGTTACTGTGCGGGGATGGACCTGGCAGTTGGGACAAAGGTTCGACTGACTCGAATCCATTCGGTGTCTGTATGTGTTGAGTGAGGTGGGGTGACCGCAGCGAAGTCGTGTAAGGTGTAAGGTGTACTCACGAAAATGAGTAGAATACTTCTACAACTACATCTATATGACCGTAGAATTACCATCCCATCCAAATTCTTCAAATACTAAAACTATAAAAATATTAGGTAAGCACATATAAATCATTGCGGTGCTGCGCTCCTTATCGTGGTGTTTTAGACACACAAATCAGAAGGCTGCGGTAGCAAGCACAGCTTCACAAAATGACCATAAAAATAAGGCTAAAATTCCAAGAATAAAAACAGAAGAGTATGAAAAAATCAGCTGCCACGTGCACCCGCACGGTAAAGACAAACAGAAATCAAGAACAGTTTTCTTCACATGACCGATCGAGATAAATAAAACACCAATAGAATGGCCACATAAAAATAAAGCCAGACTAAGAAACACACCATCAATCCTACTTCTTTCACACGCACAAAATTCAACGTCAGTTTTTAAATAAGACACGCATTTGGCACGATATTTGTGGTACATTGAACACTTAGAAATGGACTTGAGAAAAGCCACAGGCAGTCTTGCACCTAATCAAGATTTGGACAAACTTAGCAGTACACAAACACTACCTCAACCTAACCTCCACACCTTAGTACAGTCGCACACAAAACGTTGTCGAACAACAAGTGGACGTCAGCCGCAGCAGCATAGTTTTCTTTGGCGGACGCTTCCTCGGTCACTTCAAGTCGAAGGAAAGAAAGCTATCCCAGATATGTACCATAAAAAGGGACCTAAAGGCACAATGTCACAGGCTCAAATGCAATAATTTTCTAAGGCAAGTAAGAGGCAACAACCCTCTCTTCTAGATAAAAATTAGCTTTCATGACAAACGGAGACGGCAAGCCAGGCGGGTTGTGAGTGAAGCTGTAATTGCATCTAGTAATGAAGGAAGCGCTTCAACGCATTTTCGTTGGAAACAAGCGACACCTTCACACATTTTAATGAAGAAGGTGAAACTTATAGCGTTCACAGTGTACAACTCATAAAAAGCTACTACTAAGTACTGTTGGGACACTTTTTGCACAGTTCGAGATTTATCAAAACAACCCATTTCGAGAGCATAAATGTACATCATTCAGTCGCCTGAACAGATAGTTACGAAGTTGAAATCTACTGCAACAGTACTCGGACATACGAGCTGCTCGTGATGACACAGCACATAGACTTTTACTGCCCAATTTATTATTTGACTTGACATTTTCCATATCCTAGATGCTTCCCCATGACAGGACATTAACCTTTCACCGACTAAATTACTTAACGACAATGCTGCATTTAGCAATTTACGAAAAACGAGCAGCATCCTTTTGACAGCAGATTTTGAAATCCATACAAACAGACAGTAAAAAGTTGGTGCTAAATTCGGTGTCAAAAGAACATGAACAGCAGAACAACCATTCCTGTCAGTAGGGAGTACATTTGTTAAAACAATGTAGAGGTGATGTTGAGTGAGCAGAGTTCAGTACGTGGGGTATTATCCCACGTGCATCAGAAATAGCCAGAGTCAAATTTTTTTGCGCGAGTGAGGAAATCGTGCAACTTCATTAAACGTAAGAGCAGCACCGCCTATATTCCTTCATTGCCCACTCAATTAAATTAGATGATTAGGTAGTTTAACGCCCCTGAGCCCAATGGAATGAATCTCAAGAGAGCGAATATAAGGGACCATTGAGTACGGACTTGAGAAAACGTGGAATCTATGCATACGTGTGTTCTACACACAAGATTCCCTGCACATAGAAATTGCAAGTTAATAAAGATGAGAAAGAAAAGAAAAAGAATAATCAGCAAAAAAAGGCATGAAAATAGAAAAAAAAAGTGGGCACAAAAGATAGAAGTCCCAAAGACCAAGCTAGAGCCGAGGTAACCTACAGTGCTCCCCCAGGGACGTCAGTTCCCATAGCATATCGACACACCTGCTTAACCTAACCCTATGGCCTATCCCATGAGGGGTGACCCAGGCAGTAATAATTGGGAATAGTACAGATAAAGTTACCTAATTTCCTCTTCTGTAGTTCACAGCGCATGAGGCCCTCGCTGGACCACAACTGGCCTAGAGGGAGAGGTCCAACACCCTCGTGGCTGCAGCGTGAAATACTAGAAATACAATATTTCAAAAATATTAACATTAAAATATTAAGATTGCACGAAAATGCCTAACAGTACAACAGCGAAGAAAGTACCAAAACAAGTGCATTCTGAATTTCAGCACCCTGACCTACTCAACTCAACTGGACCACAGGATGACGGACAATGCCGTGTAGTTATGCTGTAGTCGGGGCTCTCATGCACGCACATATGCACGAACGTGAGCCCGGCTAGAAATGGACACGTGACTGAGGGAGTAATATCTTTTTTCCAATAAGGCGGGACAGGAATCAACTTCGTCGGAAGCTGTTCAGCAAGGAAACGTGACCGCGCACTGCAAGACTCAGCGAGAAGATGAAGTGATTGCGTTCGACCGCAACTTCGCAGCCCTACAACAACACAAAAACATAGTATCGAAAGCTCTGAAAAATACACGAACATTTCCGGGCAAGTTTGCATTGGTAACAGGTAGGTCAGAGCGTCTATACACAGGAGTGATCGCTCCTTATATCTGCCTTAAAGAGGACTGTAAAGTTTCTGATCGAATTGGTCGGCTGCAAGTCCCTCAACGTAAGCTTAAAGAAGACGGCAAGAAATAGCATCTAAATATCAAAAAGTTTTCTAACTGCTTCAGTAATGCCAGCGCGCGTGAAATAGTCTGAAACATGTGAGGGAAAAGAAGTCCGTACGCTACTGAGGAGTAAGGGCCATAATTCCAGTCGCACCAGGTCCCAACATTTACATTCAATCAAACCGAGTTAACGAGGTCTACTGGATGAAACACACTCGAATGGAAACTTAGATTTAAGTAAACGACAATTCTTACACTTGCAAACATGCAAAAGTGACCCAAAAAAGTGCGAATATGGAGTTAGAATTTTAATTCGATTTTATGTTTCAATGTTCCATGAAATTGACCGTATTATCTCTTTGTTCCACACTAGGTTCATTCTCGCGCGAGTCATCCAAACAAAATTCACGACATCCTTACTTGACTAATATTTCAATACTTGTGACCTTAGCACAAAAAATACCAGGATACAGAGATCAACAATACAAAATAGCTACTTTGGATATAAGACTACGCGTTTCACAATATACACAGAGAAGGAACAAGTACAAATCACCACGCAACAGACACCACAGCACCAAGTCAAACACACTAAGCGTATAAATTCATATGGGAGAAGGCTTCGTTCTGATATGATGCAAGAAGCCATAAAAACGTATCTCGTCACTTTAATATAAAAATACAACCACAGAAAATACCTCTTCTTACAAAATGTAGCCAGCATGCAAGCATCCTATTACGCTGGCAAGCTCAGCAAGGAGAAAGGGATCCTCAGTTCTCTCGTTCCCGGCGCCTATTACGCTTGACAACCTACGCCAGCCCCACACGGCTGCCGGAATTTTTTTATAGATACTGGGCAGGTTCCAGTGTAAGCCTCCATCATCAAGGGCAGACCTACATCTTCGAGAGTAGGCCTACACTTTCGAGGGTAGGCCTACACTTTCGAGGGTAGGCCTACACTTTCGAGGGTAGGCCTACACTTTCGAGGGTAGGCCTACACTTTCGAGGGTAGGCCTACACTTTCGAGGGTAGGCCTACACTTTCGAGGGTAGGCCTACACTTTCGAGGGTAGGCCTACACTTTCGAGGGTAGGCCTACACTTTCGAGGGTAGGCCTACACTTTCGAGGGTAGGCCTACACTTTCGAGGGTAGGCCTACACTTTCGAGGGTAGGCCTACACTTTCGAGGGTAGGCCTACACTTTCGAGGGTAGGCCTACACTTTCGAGGGTAGGCCTACACTTTCGAGGGTAGGCCTACACTTTCGAGGGTAGGCCTACACTTTCGAGGGTAGGCCTACACTTTCGAGGGTAGGCCTACACTTTCGAGGGTAGGCCTACACTTTCGAGGGTAGGCCTACACTTTCGAGGGTAGGCCTACACTTTCGAGGGTAGGCCTACACTTTCGAGGGTAGGCCTACACTTTCGAGGGTAGGCCTACACTTTCGAGGGTAGGCCTACACTTTCGAGGGTAGGCTCACATCTTCAAGCACAGGTCTACAGCTTGAGACATGTCTACATTTTGAAACATAGACGTACAAGTTACAGAATCGGCTTACATCATGAAGAATAAGCTTACATCTCGATGTAACGGCTTACATTTTGAAGCATAGGCCTATATTTTAAAGCATAGGCCTATATTTTGAAGCATAGGCCTACATTTTGATGCATAGGCCTACATTTTGATGCAGAGACCTACATTTTGATGCATAGACCTACATTTTGATGCATAGACCTACATTTTGATGCATAGACTTACATTTTGATGCAAAGACCTACATTTTGAAAAATAGGCCAACAATTTGAAGCATAGGCCTTCATTTTCAAATGTTGGCCTACATCTTCATTGCTACATTTGCCACGGTTACAACTATGGCAGAGAGAAAGGCTCCTTCATTAATGTTACAAAATACTATTCCGTAATCAAAACCTCCTTAAAATACATCGCTTCCATACCTGGTTGTAAAAAGATAAGCAGACGACAAGTAATACGAGTGTGAGTTACCACCACATACTTCACCCTCTACAAAATAGACTTATTTTAATTGTATCATGTGAATCAAGCGCACCATAGAGGCACCAAAGAGAACAAAATGTGTTTCATGTTCGTAGCTCACAAGCTATGGCAGGGTGGAGGTTAAGAGAGAATGTGAAATCTCTTTTCAGCTCCAATGTAGGGGGCATTTGACACCCAATCCCATCTTAGTAAATACATACAATGCAAAAAACAACTGACACCCAGTCCCATCTTAAATACAATGCAAGGGACAACTGACACCCAGTCCCATCTTAAATACAATGCAAGGGACAACTGACACCCAGTCCCATCTTAACTGCAATGCAAGGGGCAACTGATACCCAGTCCCATCTTAAACACAATGCAAGGGGCAACTGACACCCAGTCCCATCTTAACTGCAATGCAAGGGGCAACTGACCCCCAGTCCCATCTTAACTGCAATGCAAGGGGCAACTAACACACAGCCCCATCTTGAGTGCAATGCAAAGGGTAGCTGACACCCAGTCCTATCTTAAATGCAAGGCCGGAAGTAACCGACACATAAACCCTCTCCTTAATTCAATACATTAGGTACCTGACAAATAAACCCTCTTCTAAGCACAATGCAGTAGATAACTAACATACGAGGCCCCGCTAAATCCAATGCATTGAGTAACTGACGCATAAGACCTCCGAAATCCAATGCTGGCAGTAATTGGCCCAGAAAATAGTCATGGTATTATGAAAATAAGAAACAATCAACAATTCACGAGCTCAATATGCAAGACAGAAATGACTGACTGGTCATTGGTCCAAGGGAAAAGATTACGAAAGGAACTGAGACAAATGACAGCATGATATGAAATGGGGAGAAAATAGATAGGGTAAAAGTGTTAAAATTTTGCAATTGGAGGTGGAATTTTCTCCGATAGGTTGGATTTTTTGGGTAACGGCTGAAGCAAGGAGCTGGGCAACAGATGGCTCAAGTAAGGAGCTGGGCAACAGATGGCTCAAGTAAGGAGCTGGGCAACAGATAGCTCAAGTAAGGAGCTGGGCAACAGATGGTGCAACACAGGGACAGGCGTCAGATGGTAGAAGAGAGAAACAGATGGCACAATGAGCAGGGAACAGAAGGCCGATTGCTGAAAACAAGAAAAATAGAGAAACCGAAGGCCAGGTGAAATGGCTGTATACAGAGAAACAGTTTAATTGAAAAGCCGGTTAGATGCTAGTTTAGAGAGAAACAGATGGCACAATTGAGCAGAGAAGAGATGGCGCCCGACCATGTGCTAGCTGCGAGGCACTTTCAGGCATGGCTACAAGTTATTGGTCCGAAGGGGGGGCAGGAGGGGCGGAGGGGGAGGTGGAGAGGCAGGCCCGGTAGCAGAATACTCTCTGCTCACCACACACAGGAACTCAGCTTGGTCTTCGCTGCCGTAAGTGTACTGGGAGCCAACGTTTATGACCTGGAAATACATGCACGCTTGAAACACCTACATCTAATCACACATACACATTCTGGTGAGAAAAAATGTAGTCATAAAGTGAAACATCCTAAAAGACCACCAATTCCCATAAGCATCGGGGTGAATTACAACAATTATTATATGAAATTATGAAATTCTTTGAGATAAGTTGTAGGACCTCAGAATGAATTTTTGGGTGACCAAGACAATAATATCATCTAAGTAATGTTCACGCTGAATTAAACTAGACTAAAAGGCCCGTCAAGTTTACCCAGCAATCAGGTGCTCACGTTCTATTAGCAAGACTAAGAGTTAGAGTTGGCATTGCAGCATTTCAGCGTCAATTGTTCAATACTCAGCTACATACACCGAGGATTGCTGATTATGCAAATCTAGTGACTCTGAACCGTTCAAAATGCCTGCCCAGACTAAGGTAGCTGTGCAAACCAAACTCCTCAAAACTTTAAAAGGACCAAATTATCTTTGTGTTATGGCTGCATTTATTTTGTTAAAATAAGTAGTAGTGGAAGTAAAGGGATGGCAGTGCTTTAGTAACTCAGACTATCTCGCACCGAAACAGAAAGGACCATTTAGTATGGAAAGGGGTAATCTATGCACAAGGTAAGTTCCCACACAAGATCACCTCGGCATAGAACCACCAAGTTAATAAGAAAAAGGAAGAAAAAATCAAGAATCATCAGTAAAGAAGGCATGAATGGGGAAAGAAGCAAAGTGGGAACGAAAGTTAGAAGCCCCGAAGACTTCACTAAAGCTGAGGTAGCCTAACTGTGTCCCCTTGGTTATGCCAGTCCCCATAGCATAAGATGGACAAACCTGACTAACCTAACCTTAATGCTTATGGCCTATACAATGCTAAATGAAAGGACACAGGAAAACTTAGGAAAGTTACAAATTATAATGAACGATCTTCTAGTGCAACTTCAGAAATCTGGAGGAATTGAAGACAGCATTCATTACCCCAAAAAATCAAATACGTAATTCAAAAATAAAACAACTATGATACATTCATCATCTTCAAGCATAAACAGGATTGCTGAAGTACAGTCCACACTGGAGGTATTTTGGCCTAATGTGATTTTTAGTTCTCATATATGGTTGCACTTAGAAACTTGTTAAGCCCGTGGTAGGCTTGTTAAGCCTTTAGTAGGCTCAGTTTACAAGAGCAAGAATATTCAATTTAGAACAGCAACTCAGTTCACAAGAACAAGAGCATGAATATTTAGTTCATAGTAGCAACTAAGTTCACAAGAACAAGAACATGAATAATTAGTTCATAACAGTAACTCAGTTCACAAAAACAAGAGCATAAATATTTAGATCATTACAGGAACTCAGTTCACAATATCTTGAATATCTTGACCTATTTTCACAAGAGCACAAATATTTAGTTCAAAACGACTCAGTCACAAGAGCTTTAATATTTAGTTCATAACTGTACACCAAGGATAACTTGAGATGAGAAGCACAGAAGCTGCCCTGGACTGACCTGTTCGAAGTCCCAGCCGTCACTCATGGTGCTAATGAGCTGCGTGAGCTCGTTCTCGTGACACTGCAGCACTCTGTACATGTGCTTCTTGCCTGCTGGTCTCCTCTGCCTCTCGTTGTCTCGTGTCCTGATCCTCTCCCTCACGAGCTGTATGGCCCCAGCCACGTTGTAGAACTCGGCCTCCTCCAGCACGCCTGAAAAACTTCCAGTTCGTCATGCTGCAAACCACTGCACACACATATTGGATAGCTACTAATGAGGTTTACTCTATATTATAATACTGACCTCATGCTCTCAAAAATGAAGGTGAATCTCCTATGAAATAATGTATCACTGTTACCAATGCATCACTGTAAGGGGCTGTCTTTTTGACACTCATTTGTTGATTTGGAACACATGAAAATTTGGACCATAACCTATCTTATTTGGACCTGTCTTATTCCTTCAGTGCCGAAATAAATGGTTGCACACAAAAAATAAATGCATAAATAAACATGGCATACATTATTATACAGCTGACAACGATTATAATATAATATTAGATCTGACTTTAAAATTCTTCTCTAAATTTTGAAAATAATTCTTTGTCTCTGAAAAGTGAGGAGCTGAATTATTTTTCCAATGCCTTTATTTTTTCCTTATGAATGCTATTCACTCCTAAATTTTATGTTTCAACATTATCACAGACGCTAAACTTCATATTACAGGCACTGGCTAACAAAATCTCTATTTGCTAATTTTTAAATAGATATGTATGTATTAACATATTATTTTCTCCAACTCATCAGAAATAGTTGCACACAATGTGCATCAGAATATTTCACATTGGTATGACTACATACATATTTGTCTACATGTCATTACTTAACATAATAGAGTTGGTGATTGAATTACAGAGTACTTCAACCATACTCCCATAAATGGGGCTTTAAAGCATGCATGTTATAGAATAATTAATAACATAAATTATATTATTAGATATTATTTATAGACTGTAAAATTGCAATGGGCTTATATATCAGCACCGACAACAATCATCACTGTTGGCAGGAATTTGTCAGTACACTACAAAAACTGTCAGGCATTGAATCTTATTTATCGAAATATAACTGCATTTGAATCGAGATCGAATCACACTTGAATTGGGATTTCACCTCATTTGAATTGAGATTTTGGTACGTATGAATTAAGATTTTGGCACATTTTAATTGAGATTCACAAAAATTTTTTTCACGAAGCAACTTCACATAAACTGTTAGGGCAGAAACCACTCTATAAAACATCACTCACATTATACTTGTCAAAATCTAAACAGGATATTGCATGCTTTAGATCATCTTCAGCAAAATTCTGACCAGGATAAAATAGAATTCTAAAAACGTATGCAAAGTCCAAACTTACAATAAGGCAAATAAAATGCAGTAGATAAATTCAAAATCAAAAAAAGCAGTTGGTGACCAAAAGAGCATACCTAAAAACGAAGTAATAAAAGATTTAACCAACAATGAAAGTAGTAGTAGTAACACAAAAGGTTACTAGCGCTTCCAAGACAAAGGTCATATCGCACCGAATTAACAAAAGTATTTCACCATTCATTAATTATGCAATGCAAATTTTCAAACAAGGCACGAAGTCTAACGTAGGTTTCATGGTTTTAAGCATAGTGTGTAAATAGTTTCAAGACACAACGGAAGCAAAAGTTGAGGCTTGGTAATGGCATGGGAATTAAATTGGTCATGACTGTGATATTTCCACCAGCTAATACTCAGAGTGTGAGATACCAATTTTGATTTAACGATAAATTGGTAAAAAAAATTCATATTGTCGCAACATTATAGTATTCTTATTGTTTAAATT
>VOMN01099675.1:0-37016 GCA_014899125.1 Orchestia grillus
TCCGGGTGGTGACGTACATCCCTTTCACAAGCTCCGGGTGGTGACGTACGTGTACATCCCCTCAGCGCCCCTGAGGACCTCACGCGGAGGTGCTGTTTCAGAAGGATTGGCTAGTTTTTCGTTAAAAGGTAAATATGAGCTGATTACACACACGCAAAAGCAGCGGCTAGTTTTCTGTACAAAGTTAAATGTAGCCTTAGCACCAAGTGAACTTCGTCGTTAAAGGGAAGTAGCAGGAACAAAAAGTATAGCAAGGACAAAGCCATGTAATTTATTGGAGAAATATTTTACAAAATATTTAGCAACCCAAAGTTCTGTGCTCTGCACCCAGGTCGTATTCAAGTTGAGCCATGAAGCATTATTTTTTACCTTCGTGTTTTATTTGAAACTCTCTACTGCAGATAATTGTTCTTATTACCATTAAATTTGTTGCCTTCTCGGCGGCAGAAATACCAACGCCTCACTTAGGTCCATAAAAAATCTTAATCCTTTCTGCCCTGAGAAGTCATATACGAGTATGTTCAATTGAATGAGCTTACATTAATATCAGTAATTACGAAGATCGTATGAGCATTGTTCAACCATAAATCGCCCAATTGCAAATAAAATTGATTTGACGTTTTTTGGTGTTGTTCATGTAATTCCCCTTGTAAGCCACCTTCAGAGAAAGTATTGCTATCAACTAAATGAACAAATCATACCAAGATTAAAGGGCACTAAAGGCTCGGTGCATTTCCTGACTCCCAACCTCAGGTGCGGTCGTCATGCCGATACGCTTCGGATCGTGAAGCTGACCGATTGAGGAGATTAGAAACGAATGACTGGGGATGTTGTCCCTCCTAGAGAAGCAGATATCTTCTTGCACGTTTCCTGCGACTATGCTATGTTTCTAGCGATAAATTCCCAACCGGATGGTCACATCGCACGAAACTTGTTAAAGAAGTTGCGAGCCCGACAAAGGTGAATATTTCAAGGTACGCGACAATATATATTTATTTCCTACGAATACCCTTTAGAAAAAGAAGTTAAGCTGTGCAAATTGCTCTGAAGAAAGCGGCCCTTCACAGCTCACATCTACTAGTGCAGTTTCATCACTTGCTGCCTGCAGGCCAATCGACTGCCCTAAGAATTAAACGAAGCAAACAGTAGTCACCATGCGAGACGTGTGTGTGTAGGAGCCATCACGCGTTCTCTAGGGAGTTTCGGAAATTGCGCTCATGATACTCCCTTTAAATTCGTCTAACGCATCATTCCAATGGAGAAAATCGGAATATCTTGAGTACATTCTAAGTTTGATAAATTTGTACTTGCGGGAACGAATCCATCGAATTACATGAGAAACTACAGGAAGTATCCATGCACGCAAAGGTGTTGGGATCCTGGGAAAACTTTGCGTGTAAAACCACGAAAACTAGTACATGGTGCCAAGGAAAAATAAGAATTTTTGAAAAAATGGTAATCGAGAAAATCCAGCAAAAAAGTTAATTAACAGAGACAGTAAACCAAATTAACAATGCTTGAAAATTATATTTTATGCTCGTAGATCCTGTAAGCTGCCAGTAAGTATTTCATAAGCTCCAGTTCTTCGGTGTCATCGAGTACGTTGAGATTGGAACACCGTACACTAGACGAAGACTGACTTGAACGCAGCGACTCAAAGAACACCTCGAGTAAGCAAGTCTACGAGGGCACTGCTGCCAGCTGGTACCTGCATCTCCACCTCACTAGTCAATCAAACGGTCAGCGCTGAAAGCCGTCTCGTCCTTTTCATGTAAATAAAACCGAGACTTTCAGTGACAAACGTTAAGCTACAAAGGCAATACGTAAGAGGAGTTCCATGTCTTCTCGCAAGCGCTGCAATGAAGTGCTGTGTTCTGATGAATTGACTGTTCAAAATGCTCTTAGAACTATCTGCGAGAAGCAATAATATTCACTGTCCGAAATCAAGATCATTGCCTTCCAGCGAACGCGGTGTTAGCTTAGAGCAAGGGTGAATCTTCAGCCACGCAAAAACTGAGTGGCTTTTATTTTGCGGGACAGACCTGGGAGCCGCCCAGAGGAAAGACGCGTACTGACTTGTCAATACAACGTTACTTTCAAAAAAGGGCAGAGCTCGAAAATGAAAGGAAATATAAATATTCATGTAATATGAACAATACACACGTACACCAGAAAAAGATGGAAATACAGGAAAAACAAGACGACAATCAATTTTCAACGAATTTAAAAGAGTAAATTTTACTGAAATTACGGTGGGCTGCATGGGATACCCTCCAGGAGTGTTAATTCTTGAAGTAAGCACAAGAAATATCCAGAACTCTAGCATACATTTTCCTCGGAAGGGATTATCAAAGGAGCGTGTTCATGTCTTTACCATGAATTACCGTCTGTTTCTTCTTCTAACGTAAAAAAATTATCAAGGTAATATCATTGAAGTAAAATCATGGCGAGAGCCGAGTTAATAACAAATAAATCTGGAACCATAATCGAAGGTTAGGCAGGGACAAAAATCGTCTCTATTGAACTGATTTTGCATAACGTCTAGACTGCAAAACAATTATCCCCAGTGAAAGAAACATCAAAATTTCAAAACAGATTAAACTTGGATTATTTTTGGACACATTGAGGGCGTCGAGAGAACCGTGCGAGTCTGGCTGTGGGCAAGTTGGTAGTGACGAGGAGTGATGGTGTCTGCGGCGCTGGTGACGGCAGGCCATCCCGTTCCACGGCGAGTTAAAGGTAGGAGACTCGTAACGAAGGCAAACAGCGTCACTAACGGCACAGCGGAGCATCGCAGCGTCAAAGACAACGCAAGGATTGTTTAGGGAGGCCGCCAAATATGGAATACCAGCACAGCCAGTTGCAGTTTCCCTTCACCACACAAATTCACGAGGATGAAAGCAAGAGAAATTCGTCGTCTGTGTAAAAACTAATCGCCTCGCGAGGAGTAAGTTAAATGCCGGTGAAATCTGGATGCGATGCTTGCGTCCATCGAGTGATGAATCTCAAGTTAACGTGGGACAAAGAAGTTGAAACTTGTAGTCTGCAGTGCTAAAAGAACCGAGGAAGTTGTTGAATGAAATTTCCGTCTAGCATTGTCATTTTAAATAATAATAGAGTGATTTCTGTTATTAAACTAAACCAAAGTAATCAGACTCCCTACATCCAAATGATTTTCTTAACAACTTCATCTGACAGCCAAATCTAGAATTGCTGCAATAAACCTACTGATAACTCATAGAACTACAAACATATGAAAAAATGTGTTATGAATGACAATTACTACACAATTTGACACACGATTTCTGTGTTGGTCAAACGATGTTCCAGAGATGAAGTATTCGTTTTTGCAAGCCCCGTAGGAGAGGGTGTGTTCAAGGTGGCCCTCCATTGACGCTCATCAGCATCTCATCGCCGACGAAAGGTAGGTGTGGGGTCCAGCTCGCTACGCAGGGACGCGGATGAACAGCTCGTATGGGACAGAACTGAACTGCTTTTTCTACGGGCCACCGTTCTTAAAATAGGTGTTTTTCTAATCCTAGACGCAGGATATATAACTAGAGCCTGCTTTGCAAAGTATACTTGCGAATAAAATGGTGATGATAATTCAAGGAACAATGTATGTATTAGCAGAAAGGGAAATTTCACGAAAATTGATATGTAATGAATGAAAAAAGGGAAAAAATTGAGAAGCAAAGCGCGAGAGCATATAACGTAGGTTGAGCGAGTCAGCGGAAAATAATTATGAAATGGAAAAAAATTTCATTGAAAATATTCAGGCCAAAGAGCATAACAAATCAGGTAAGTTTGACGGGAACTTACTTGCGTTTTAATGAAATTGTTCAATCAAGCTGACTCATTCAGAAACAAATACAAAAAACTAGATGAAATTTTATTAGGTTAAAAAAAAACTGCACATTCACAACTTTCGAAATTTCACCTCTGTTAATGTGATCGAAACTGCAACTTATCTCAATGAACTATCGTGATTTACGGCAGCAATGAAAACTAGTTCTATACTTAAACAGTAATAAATGTAAAAATCATCAAACGAAGGAATAAAGAGAACGCCTTTGAGTCCCGCAGTCACGCTTTTAGAATTGAACTGCAGATTTAACCATTGAAACTGCGCTCTAAATTTGGTTCAATACGTGGGACGATGAAGAAACGAGCCAGTTAACTCTACGGACTTACATCCACGCATTTATTTAATGAAGCCGCTTATGGTCAGTCAATACTCCCCTCGTACCGTACACGCTGAGGTAACTCTGTAGGACGTTATTCGACTCCCAATTAACAGACAGGTCCGCCACATAAATGGGAACTAAAACCACATCAGTGGTGAGCACGTTCTGTAAAAGAAATGTAAGAGAAACTCCACTCAATGGATGAATAAGATGAAAAGGTTTCCCAACCGTTCTAATCTGCCGATATTCATAAATAGACTGAAAACGGGCGATTTCGAAACTTCTGTACTGATCATCGTAAAATATTGGCTTCCTTTTGGTTGTGTGCTCTGATCCCATGTGTTTGTACCTCGTATGCCAGAAACTCAGCAGCCGACCAACCAACCATACGTTGCAGTCCAGTTCAGGACTTTAGCACGCTCCTTCTTTCAACATGAACTTTTCTTCTAAAGAAGTAAACAACTGCAATTCCTAAATGCCCATTCATCAAGGGGAAACTTCGCGTTCACTTTCAAAAGACGCCTCCGCTATGCTTCAATACGGAACAGTCTGGCTCGATTTTCTAGAAACTGAAATAAGTTTTATGAAAATTTGCTGCCACATCGATACGTACTTGGTTGTAAAAATGCAAAACTGCATCTTTTCAAGTTTTTGATAGCTAAACTACAACACAAATCTAAAAATGTAAAATGACATAGACGGTGCTAGTTTAATGAATTAAAATTTATAAGATAAAATATTACTGGAGTACGTATATCAACTTTTCTGTTTATGTTTATGATTGCTGTTATTTTCGGCGTAAGCATGATTCCATGTTGTGGAAGCAGCCCTATGAATACAAGTATCAGAAGTTGCTTACTGAAAAAAATTGTGTTCGCTTAAATATTTAGCAAACAAATCATCAGAAAAAAATGGAGAGTGTAAACCACAGTAAATCCGCTTTGAAATGAAACGAACTTGCCGCAAAAATCCCGGTAAGCCTGGGAGATTTCAAGGACCCATAAAGTGACAACCATCTGCCAACTTTTCTATTTGCGTTTTTATGGCCGCGAGCTTGCATTTGGGCAAAAAAAATTGAGTTTGAAAAGCTCCTTTGGTTTGCCTGGTGCATCTTCACGTGCATCTAAAGCAAGTTTGAGATCACTGTATGGAGCAAAGAGACGCGAGCAACGCTTGGTTTGCGACGAGAGAGGAAATCCTTTCAAAAAAGTCATGAGCAAGCAAAACCCATCCTGGGAAAAGTTGGTGCTGGTGCGAAGTTAGAGAGGGTCGATATACTAAGCATGAATATTTATGATGAGAGAGCGGCGCTGTGGGCCGTGCTCAGGGGCAGTCGGTGCGGGCCGCACAAGTGGCCGCTGCCGCCCGTTGCTGTGCTGCCTCCTGGCCCACCTTTTGGCCACCGAGCCTGCGGCCTCAGAATTATTTTAATGAAAACCTGCGCAGAATTAGTTCCCGGGGAAAGGAGAGCAGCTCCACAAGAATAATTGTGGAAATAACTCCCAGAAAAATGGTCTGGGACAGAGCGTGCAGAATAACTTTGCTGAAGTCATCAAGAGGAATTATGATCGCTGACCGTTTTCCGGCCGTGAACGAGATCGTTTATTATTATGCAAAACTATTTCGTACACATTGAGAGTCCAAGTTATCCCAAGAGATGAAATTGAAGCCTTTCCGATTACCTGAAGAAAAGATCAAGTTAAATCAATAACTAGTAACGGGAAAAAACTTCTTCCGTTGAAGTACGTATAAGAATACATATAACCTTCAATACCCGGTATTAAGAAGAGTTTTATGAGACCCTCACTATTCGAGCCTAATGTCTGCGATGATTTCCAAAGGAGTCGTTACGCACACCGTGGCTACAGAGCATAACCTAAAAAATCCTAGCACGAAATAAATTTTGACGGGATCCCCTGCTCGACAAACTTTGGCATTTTGTGCGAAAACAAACGACCATCAGGTGGCAAAAAAAGAAGCAGCTGCGGCAAATAAGCAACAATATTGTGAGCTAAAAAACTTTCACAGGTACTCGTATTTGGAAGCACCGGTATTCGGGCGAGTGTATGTTTCCAAAAACCCAGTAGAAGTTTCGAAATCTTCATTAGGGTCCAGTCGGTGAAAAATGTGCAGAATCTTAGCCCTTGGGAAAAGTAGTGGAACTTCAATCGAACCCTGAAATTCATTCATAAAATTCTTACCCGAAGTTTTTAAAGTTGTGTTAGATTGAGTGGCTTTTCATTTACTGTAGTCGAAGAATTTTCAAAAATGTACAGCTGGGTACAGTGGAGATAAAAGTAATTACCCACTTTAAAATCCATTTTTTTATGAAACGTCTAGCAAACCAGCATACTTAAAACTACAACAGAATTCAAATTCTGACTAACAAAAAAAAAGGGAATTTGCAAAACAAAGTATGGAGCTTTACTAGTAAACGGCTTTATCACACTAAATCATAAATGACCGGCTATAAAAGAATTCAATCATTTCTGTGAAACTTCTTCCATACTATAGTTATGGTACTTTTCCGGTTACATCGTATCTGAATTTCTTGTGGAACATTCTCGATGTTTTGAAGAGCACAATCAAGTTGATTCGGCATGAAATTGGATGGCTACTCTCTGATGAGCCGTCGAGGCATAGCCACCTAAAGGACGTGATACCGAAAGTCAAAATCGTCTCAGAATATCTAATTATCCTGGAATATCGCAAAGAAATGTATGACACTAATTCGCTACCGTTGATAAAAATTTTGTAAGTTTAATGAATGCGTCTCAACTGTTAACTTACCAAGGTCAGATGCTCCATGGAAGATTGATCTTCGGTTTGATAGATTTTTGATGAAAATATTAATAGTAAGCCCACGATGATTCGCAAATGCTTAAAAACTAATCTAGAAGCCACCGGTTTAGAAAGGTGTGAAAGAACCGTCAACAGAGAACTTCACAGCAGTAGGATTAAATGTTTTACACTCAATAAAACTCCCACGATGGATAAAAACTACGGGGCCGGCTGCAAAACAACACTTGGATTAAGGATATTCATTTTGAAAGGATTATTTAATCTAATGAAGCCAAGATTGAATTATTTGGTCGCAACTCCGCTCACCATGTGTGGAGGACACAAGGAACAACTAATGAGAAGCATAATACCATCCCAACTGAGAAGTACAAAGGTGGTAATACAATGCTTTGGGTTTATTTCACAGCACGTAACACTGGTACACTTTGCATCAGTGATGGGAAGATGGATAGGGCCATGTACAGTCAAATATTGGAAAAGATCGAGTCTTACATCAAGTGCGAAGAGTTTCTTTTAAAAGCGTAAATGGACGTTCCGGCAAGATAACGAAACTAGACTTTATCATCCAAATTATCCAAATTATCATCCAAATGGTCATGATTAAGAAAATCAATGATCTCCCGTATCCAAGAGAATCTAAGGACCTCAATCCTATCGAAAATCTTTGGGTAATACAGAAGAAGAAAGATATCTTCTTCACAGAAAGTCGGATGGATCTTGAAGAAATTAAGAAAATGAACGTTGAAAAATGGGCTCGCATAACACCACATGATAGCTAACGCTTCATTTCATCACCTGAAAGCAGCCTCCAACCTGTAATTGCCAAAGGAAGATTTGCAACTAAATATTAATCATGGGAAACAGTTTTAGGAGAATACTTTTCTCCTACTCCATATAGGGTTTGTGTGTTTGTGAGATCATACCCTATTAAAAATTAGCGCAGTTGCGCGGGAAAATTTAGGCAGTTCTTCGCAGCGATGGTCGTTTTTGACGCATTCTGGCAGTTTTGTGTAGATTATCTCTACAGGCGAGAGATTGGTTAGTGGCCCCTGGCAGATTTCGGCTGTAATTGTCCACGACAGCAACGTTTGTCCTTATAACGAACATGGCAACCGCGCCTCAGTGGTGCTGACCAGAAAGCTTTTCGAAAAACATCAGTAAACAGAAAAAACTGAGCCGAGTTTTAATAGGATGTAGTTTTAAAAACAAATGTAATTTAATTTTTCATTTCACCTAATAAAATTTATAGTGTGTATAAGTTTTAGTGATGGTGATTGGCTAGATGTTTAATGAAAAATAGAATCTCATGTGAGCATTTATTCCCGTTCCCTCACTCCATCATTCGATGGCCAAACATTCAATGGCTCAGGAATAACAGCCAAAATTTACCTTGAACAAAAAAGTTATTTTAATGAACATTAAACACCATATGTGAAGCAAAAATATAAGCAATAATGAACTTTTAGCGCTTACTGTGCCGGCTTTTGAAGGTAGTATGATGATCTGAGAATGTTTCTCATAGGCAGCACACTAGTCTGAAACTCTTAGCACTTACAAAATGCGGTCACATGACCGTCCACAAGTTCCTGATAACCTAGTACAAACCTGAACTTACTTCGTTACTGAAAATAAACGATTTAAAAAAATGAAAACGCTTCCACCCACTGTGTCCATATCGCTTGGAATTGGAAATGAAGTGGCCTCCAAAAAATCTGGATTTATGAACTATGAATATTTATGGGACAACGTGAGATAGAAGTACATCATTCATAAGGCTTTTAATAACATTGAGACATCTGACCGCTCATTTCAGACGAACTAAAAAGCTGTGCTTCTAAGCTGGAAAACCTTCTGTTATGAATACCACATGCAATTGAAGCTGTAGTTCACTAAGAAGATTAATATATGTCAACAGCCTTTTACCATTAGTGTACCTGATTTCAAGTTCTTAAATTGACAAGGCACATAGAAAAGTGAGTTTATAATGTGTCTGAATCAAAATGAATCAACAATTCCTCCTCTATATTATCGAGCCCTCCTGGTTAACAAAATAGTTATACGCAAGGCACATGCTGCATAATAGATAGAATTACAACTTTACATGTTGTAAATAAACTACTCAGAATTATCAAAACTTTGATTACTAGTGTAAGCTATAAGAAAAAAACAGAATCTAAAATGGTGGTAATAATCTTTTTATCATAGTTAATAAAACAATGAATGTTACTAGTTTCATCCCTCACAGAAAAGTTTATAGTTTCCATACATACGCCCAAGTTTAGGAAAAGAATGGCACCCGTAGTGAAAATGACAATACCGAACAGTTTGTTTTATCGTACCGTTCACTTGTTCTTACCGTCTCCCATCATCATGCATCGTACACATTGGCTATTCACTTTTTTTCAAAATGAAAACTTTTCTAAGTTCGGAGTAATCAATTGGCTCTCTAAAAAGCATGCAAAGCTGCAGTGCTGTTTTGCCTTTCCCTTATGGTGGTAAATTATAATTTCATATATGACAGTGAAATGATACCAGCTGAATTGAGTGCGCTGGCTAATCAAGTCCTTATTTAATCGTTTAAAACTGCAATTTCCAATGTCATCACTCTGCGTTAATTTATTAGATTAATAATTTAATACCATGACGAATTCCGTTCGAAATGATACAATCTTTACTTACAAATAAAATTTGGATTCAATCTTTGAATTTTGTTTAATTACGACAATTTTTCATTTAGCAAAAACATTACGGTCAGAAAATTATGAGTTGTGTGTCAATTTAGAAACAAGTTGGTATATTCATTTGAGATTCGTCATTGGGATAGTTTGAATTTTCAAAAAAATCGAATTAATTGCCGATTTGATGAATCAAGATCTCTAATGCGTCGCGTGAAGCTTCTTGTGTTCATTGCGCGATGAGGAAAGTTTGTGATGGAACATCGAGTAGTGTAATCAAATTTCTTTTTACATTACACTGAGCACATAATCTCCTGAACCCAGTGTTCCCTGACGTATCTCTCCCCTTCACCACTGAGCAGAAACAGACCAAGAATTCCGGCAAAACGAACGCTATACCATGTTTCTGGTTCATTTTTGATGGAGTCTGCCTTGAACGGCGAGTTTTAGCTGATTTGCAGTCGACAAAATCCGTACCTGTTTTATATGTGCCGTTCCACAGAATCCCTTGCCTCTGAAGCCACCCATTGATTCTTGTTTAGATATTTGCTGGGTGACATTTTTATGGCCAGTTTTCCCTTTCAGTGATTTCTTCGGAGACTCCTTTTGGGAAATAAATTCACATAAAAAAGTCGATTGATCCAGAGCTTTGGCCGAATACCAAACTAAAGTCATACGCTGATACTAAAAAATCGTAACAATATTTTTCTTCAATAGATAAATTTTACATGCAATGAACCATTTTGACTGAATACTTGCAAGACCATTCCGTTATTCGCATTACTGTCAACTCATCCCTAGCGTTTGGCTTTTTTTTTTAGCATTAGGACTCAGTTTTCTAGGACCTCAAGACTTTTTAAAATGACTCCAAGAAAGAGAATTGCTTACATAGGTTATGATCTGTAGGAGCATAAAATGGACGTTTAGTGTTGTTCTGTGCATTAACTCAAGATAAGGAGAACGCTGAATGTCTTTGAATTGAAGCTTGTGGGCTCTCGAGGATGGGACTTACAATGTTTCCCAAGTATTGTGGATATTACCTGATGATACTTCGAGTCCGGACAAAAATACAACTGATGCCTGCTGGCATTCGAAGAAAAAAACCTTCATTTTGTGGATGAAACTTCACATCTAAGACCACAGAGAAATAATTCTTATTGATCAAACTACGATTCTAGAGAAATGTTCAGGTGCCTCCAACAACATATCACAACAGTTCTGTCACTCAAAAAACCCAGGACAGAGTAAGCCATTTTTTATTCCGAATTTCGGACAAAATCATCAAAAATTGAAGTCAGCGTCAGTAATTTATCAGTTATTAACCCATGTTCAAATTTCCCCAGAAAAATTTCTTTCGTATTTTCTATAATCGAGTTTCAGATATTTCCAAAATGATTTGAATGTACTTTTATTTTGACCATTCGAAACACTGTAGTTTGTGCAAGGCAGACCGAGTCTGAAAACAACGAACCTCTCAGTCTTTAGCTCTCATAGCAAGTAAATCCGGAAGGGTGGGGCGCTACCGATTAAATCCTGATTACTCACTATCAGAATCAATGAAAATGCTTTTAGTGCAAAACGCAATCACCTGATCCAAGTGTAAGGTCTTGGAGATAAAACTTTCGCTGGCGCTCATTATTTTTAGCCCTTCGCGTGACCCTGAGCTCAATCATCGAAAGCGTGCACCCCTTCATGCCGAGCTTCTCAGCGAATCATCAAATTTGCCATAGCTTGATTAACAATATACTGAGAATATGAGCTCCTTCAAAACTTCTCTCGCCGGAAATACGGAGTTAAATATGCCATAGACCGGGGAAGCATCGGGGCTCAATTTTAGGTCGGAGGGATTTTTAAGTAACTGCAACGTAACTAGTAGATGGGATAGAAATTTTCCCTTCCACGTTCAACAAATGAGAAGAAATCAAGCAAACTCAATATAACCTGAACTCTGAAATGCTATACGGTTAATATCGTAGATGACTTGAAAACGATATGCAATCTGGCATTCGAAGTTTCAAAAGTATTCACTACGGTCGAAGAATCCGACACAGAGTTGCAAGTCTTGTCGTTTCATCAGGAGCGAGATTGGTTGCTGCCTCCGTGGAAGGGAGTTGGTGAGCTCGGTTTTACTGCTCTGTGCGCTCAAGCGAAGCATGCACAAGCAGGAAGTGCGATCAATAATGTGTGGCCAGAAGGGATTTGAAGTTGCCTCAGAAATTTGCTGTTGCTCCCGCTTTGACTCACATTTCTGGCAATGTAATGGCCGCTGCTAGTGGCCTCACATCGATTACCCGTTGTGAAGGAGGCAATGCTGCCTTCTTTATTCGTACTTCGCATGCTGCAAAATTCGGCACGGATGGAGAAAGGCGTGTTGCTAGGAGGAAAAATAAACAATTGCGTATACAAAACACACATCGTAATTAAGTATGTGCGGCAAGAAAATTGCTCAAAAGTATGATTCTTCCCAATCAAATGAAACCAAGATGATATTAGGTATTGGAAACCGGTGACGTATATTTCTTCCAAATCGAGCAAATCTTGAAGACAAAACCAACTCCCTGAAGTTTTCAGAGGGAACAGAGTCAGCAGCTAACGAAGAGTATGCTAAGCAGGCACTCCTGTTCATCAGCTATACAATTATCTACATGTACGTTAAAGGTTATTGCTAATTCAAAATGGCATGAATCTCTGAATGTCAATCTATTGGTTAAAGAGGTAATTGTAGATATCGCGGGTAAACAGACTCGACTAACACAGAAAACGAGGGTTCACTTGCAAAGAATATAATAAACGTAGGTTAACAAATGGAATGCCGTGGATGGATTAGCAGTAGCAGAAAATTAACCTAGCGAACACTGAATCCATTTCCTGCAGAAGTGTTCGCGCGGTACTGTTTGACCTGCCACTGGGGTGCACCGAGAGCGACGCAAACAGAACGGGTTTCATTTCCAACGAGGGCTTTACGCTTCAAATTCAACACCGGGCACTGGAAAGTGAATTTAAGCCTGTCAAAGTGATGTTTTTATGCGTGACTTTAGAGTCACACCAGAGCGTAAAAGGCTAACTTTACTGGCCAGCTCCGTGAAGCAAGAAATTTAAAAGAAAATGCCACGAGAATATTTCCGTTTCAGTAATGTTCAGTAGAATTTCAGCTTTTGGTTCTTCGCAACAAGCTGTATCAAAGGTGCTAGCAAGTTATTTTCAGTACTCAATGAAAAATAAGAACAGAAAGAATGACAAATTATTTGGAAGATTTCAAACTGACTTTAATTCATTTCATCGATAGTTTTCATGACCCCAAATTTCTCCCGAGGTCTTACGCTTTCGAAAATGAATAACTTGGTATAATAAAAGTAGACAGCTCGAAGAATGAAAACATTGTCACACCAGTTAATTACATCTCTAAACTACGATAGCATATCGACTGGAATGATTTTATGAGCGTGACTATATTTCTCCACATAAAAAAGAGTTCTCAAACCTATTATGCACAGTCATGCTGTTGAGAGACAATTTTGCCTCAATAGGTCAACTTATATGCCCTCCAGCGCTGCAGCCTATGATGGGTGAACTTACAATTGCTCAAACGAATTAATTCGGAGTCTAATACACTAAAAACAGTATTCTCTCAGTGAAGGAAAGTTTTAGACCTGTGGTACACATGTCGATGGATACATCACACGAAACAAATTTTCACTTTCTGTCCCTGAGCTTCCGCCTCAGAGCTATGGAAACGAAGCCACAAGTTTTTCTAGCGATAGTCAAATTCACGTACTAATCGAGCAAATCGTACTATTGATGCTGTTCCTAAATCGTACTATTGATGCTGTTCCTAAATCGTACTATTGATGCTGTTGGTCGTAACGTACTATTGATGCTGTTCCTAAAGAAGATACTTACAAAACATTAGCATGGATCGTCATCAAAACTGTTATATCAGTGTCTCTTAGAATTCATCGACACAGAATTTAAAAACAAAATTTCATCGGTAGATCAATTGTGCCAAAAACTCACCTGACATACGTGCGCTTTGAATCCTACAGGGACCCCCAGTTTCAGCTCAGTTTTACTTACATGTTAACTACCAAAGTCTGAAAAAAATTGGGACACTATTTTTATGCCCAGGAAAGGAAGGGCTTCTTAGTTTGCTAGCTGGTGAACAAATTTGACGAACTAATAATATACCCTGGACTAAAAGGATTAAACTTACTAACAGGAACAAATTTGACAAACTAATCATATGTGTTGAATGAAAGGGCTAAGCAAACCAATGAGTGAAAAATTTCCCAAACCATTTCTATGCCTAGGACTCCGAGGGTTAAAAACGTACTAGGAAATGCTTCTAACATTACCCCTCAGTTTTGCTCACGGCGTTGCAGGCAGAGTCGTTGTTTTAGGCGGACAGACGGACGGGCGGCAGCGCGCTGCTGAAGACTTACCTGACCCACCATGATGCCCCTCCACGGCCTGGGCCCTAATCCTCACCTGAAAATACACAAGAATTCTGTTCAAACCTCAAACTGCAAATGAAGCGGGAAAAGAAATACCGTCCGTTCAATTCTCGCCAGTGTAGTAATCTGCTTGCCTGGCAACCCTTTGAAAAATCAACATCACAATTAATGCTCGAAATTCTTTCTTTTTAGTTTTTTCGTATCTTATTTACCACAACGAAAGCAAGAAAAAAATTTTGAATAAAGAAAAAAATATAGTTTGAGCATACATAATTTCTTGAAATAAGTAAGGACTTTAATATCTTGTGTACAAGTGTTGTGGCAATAAAATTCGATCCTAGTGTGAACACGCGTTTTCAAAACAGAATGATGCTTAACCGATGCCAATTTTTGGCCGATAATTTTACTTGTCCATTTGAAGAGCGAGCCTCACACCCGCTCACGTTTATTTTGCACCCGGTTATATTTATCGCCAAGCTCAGAGAATGAATGTCGCTGTATTTACGCGCCACTTCCACAAGCCTGATTTATAGATGAATCCCGCATTCAACAGATGAAAGAACAATGTAATCAAAAAGAAATGGAGGGAAACTTTCTATAAATAATTCTTCGATTATCACTTGAGAAGTTACAGACTTGGACTCTCATTAGAATGATTGGCCAATCTGTCGTAGCGTTGGGCAATCGATCCTTGGTTACCTATGCGCGGGTCCCAAAGTTAGGCCATTCACTACTTCTTTTGGCTTCAAAGTTGAAGGGAAAAGTTTTCCGGAAAGATTTGCTTATTGGCCTCAATCCAAAGAGGCACCAAAGTAATACTTTGAGAGTGACCCATTTTCATCATACAGACAGCCTTTAATTTTCATGCGGGGGTCTTGTATGACATCACACCCAAATCGTAACTCAGTGAGGTGGAGTAGTCACCGTTAGCCCACTTTCTCTACAACGTACGAAGTGCAGTATAGCGATAGCAGCATGCATTATTGAGAAGTTTCCGTGTCGTCAAATTCTTTATCAGAAGTGCAATATTTCGAGCAGCTCCCCGAAGACGCCCGGAAGGAACCGAGCGGAAAAAATATCCAAGTTTCGGAGAAGATCACAGACCCGGTGAGCTGGGCGGCGACATCGAGCGGGTCGCTCGGGTTCAAGTTGTGCCGCTTTCGAGGCTCAGCACGAGACCTTTATACATCTGAATGCCGTATGTTTTCATAAAATATGAATCCAATGTTCCATCAATGTTTAATTCGATTTTTTTTTAAACTGCATAATTGTACAAAATATGGGTTCTAGAATTGAACATACAGTTAAGTTTGATACGAGTTGGAGGCTCATTTGTAAATGATTGCTTATTATAAACAGTTGAAATTTCTACTTCAATTTTTGCAGCAGTCTCACTCAGTTCCATGACAATGACTCCTCAAGTTTTATGTTCGCCAAAAAATGGTAAAAATAGTAAAAAATCAGCTCGACAATGTAAAAACAAGACAGTCCTGAGAGTGAAGTGACATTTTTATCAAGAAGAGGGGAATCAGTTGACAGTCGGGAAGTCCCTAGAATTTCCCGTCATTCGAAGCTCGCGTCGATAAAAATTTCGACAACGCAGAATTCGAGCTGGGGATCCACATTTTTCCTCGCAAAGGTCCCTTCAATTCAAGCCCCAGTCTTAACTGTGAATGCTCCCTTAACTTTCAATTGATTTCCGTTTCGCCACTCGGTCTCAGAATAGTTCAAACCAAAGCGAATAAAATTGATGAACTCTTTTAACATTATTTTCTCGAGAAACTCTTAGTTCCTATTGAGCTTCCAGCACCTCAAATTGACTAAATGGAGAGGAACGCCAGGGAAGTTGTTTCAGATAACATGATAGTCCTTCTTCATAAATTCCCACCGCATACGAATGAAGTAATGAAGACCAAAAAAGGAACACGACATACCGGCTGACAAAATCGCGTATATCACTTTCGGGCGCATCCATCATCTACTTAGCGCCTGTCTCATCCGCCACATTAATTAGTCGGAGTGTTGAGAACGTCGTTACTCGCGAGAATGGCTGGCTTGGGAGGCCATCTTCCAAACACTCGAATGAGGGAAAGAGCAATGTCAATATTTCAAGGAAATTCCCAGCCCCTGAATAATTACACACAAACGTAATTAAGGAGTAACACATGGCATGCTGCAGCAGAGTCCTTTCATGTGCTACAACACATTTTAAAAGACATAGCACGAACTTTTGTGAATTTAGCTCGAGGATGAGAGAGAAGCCATGCTCTCCTAAGTCTGTGGCAATGCTCCCCCGTCAGCTAACTCTCATTGCCGGTAACCTCGCTCTGATGAGAGCGGAAGGAACTGCATCGCGAATCATAATGACGGGACAAGCTACACAGACCCGGCAGAGCAATGATAGCGACCCAATGGAAGTGATGCTCTTCAACGGTCCCATTTTGGTGATTTGCACGTCAGCTCTCAGCTCAAAATACGACCCATGCCAGATGATGCTTTGCAGAGGTACACAAGCCTCGATTGACATTATTTGTTCTATTATCCTTTTCTTCGTGGTTATTCTTCGTTCCGCTCTGAAAGTAGAGCAAGAATATTGACACGAGAGACATGGTTAACTCGAAGTGAGTCTCGTGATACAGCCTGTCTCTTGTGCTGTAGAGAACAAATTAGTCAAAGTACAAGAAGCAACATACCGTTCTATCAGGCAAAAATAGAAGAGATTTCACCCAAATCAGAGATGAACTTGATTGACAGCAATATCCTCTGGAAAGTCAGTCTCGATGAGCAAAAGACATGAGGGATGTTCGAGTGCGACGCTCAGTCTTCTGTATAAGGACGGAGAGGGCGGCGGAAATGTGAATGAATGCCTTTATATATGCCTTGATGTCCGACTTCCTTTTTGATGGTGCGGCCGCTATTTGTCTCGCAGTCAGCGCTCATTTGTCTCTCTCTTTGGGGACGAAGCGAGAATACTTGCAGCTCAAAATCATACCGAAAGGTCACCCACGCAGTCTAGTGATTATCACACCCACTGCAGTAAAAATTTCGGGAACTAGGTTCTGAACATTTAGAGATAACTTAGGGGAACAATTCGTAGCGGACCTAAAATCTGTCTTCAAATTACAAATTTCTCAGTGAAACTCAATAAGAGGACTTTCTAAACAACGTTTTGGTACACGCATTACATTATTCACATTTTTGTACATTACTTACAGCTTTTCACGATTAGATTGATTGACTTCGTGATGGAGAACAAATTTACAAAGAATTGCTTGAATTTCACCGTATAATCAGCCGTGAAAAAATCAAGTGATAAGTCTTAAGTTCCCACATTGCAGCTGTCATGCGTCACTATTATGGCACTAAGGGATCGTTGTTGCTAATTCAAAAATAATCAGACGAGTGCAGTGACAAAATTTTTCGTCCTCTCATGCGTAAAAACACCGGCAAGCAGCCACGACATCTCACCCATTTGTAAAACCTTCATGTTCGAGAGTTGAAAGGTTGCTTTTTGAAAAAGTGATATAAATGGGACCTTTTCCCCTGTACCGTAATAAATGCGATATTTCACGCGTACTTATTAATATTGACCTATAGGCAGAACCTCATGATACTAACTTCTACGAGAAAAGTTTGAGCAATATCTCAATTTTGGTAGATTTTGGATTGAACATGAATATTTTAACATATTATTCGAAGGAATTGTTCTTCAAAAATTATAAAATTATTAAAAGTAATGCAAATGGTGTATAATTATTATCATTGTAGCAACAATAACAATACTAATGATACAAAGAATGGTTAATCAATTCAACGAAGAGTATACCCATTTTAAAATTTAACATTACTATGCAGAATCAAATCTGATAACGCGAACGCTGGAAATGAGAAAAAACACGATACGGCGCTAGGCAAACGTATCTTGTGGAAGATATAAGTCAAGATAAATTTTGGAGCAGAACTTGATTGCAACTGTTCTAGCCGCACTCTCAGTGCTGAGACGCAAGAGAAAAATAGAATATGAGCTAATAATAAAGGGCTGAGAAAGGAAGCGGGTAGCTGATCGAGGCTGTGGACCTTAAGAGTCTATCTTTCAACGGCCGTTAGGGCCCATTATCAGGAGAGGGAGACCGGAAGGGGGTCCTCGTCCAAGTTTATGGGGATGAAGGGGTGGTTTTAGGCAGCTCTGTATCAGGAATCAAGTGGGCCGTGAGGGACAAAAACTTCCAAACTTCTGTAAGAAAGATTGCAAGAACTGCCAAAGGACGTGGCTTGCATGACAAGCATATGCATCGTGCCACCCAAAGTTCTCTCTAATAAATTGCTTCATGTCTGACTCTGAATGCTTATGAAAGTGAATGGCCATGAAGTTCCACTAGATGATGTTAGCTGATTGAATATTTTCTTCATTTCACAAGCAATTCCAATGATGATCTCCATCAATCGTTGATGAATAAATATTTCCGTATTCGAAAAAAAAGATAGCACCCAAGGTAAGAAAAAATACGTGAATTTTACAGGGCTATTCGTTTCGGAAGCGAAATATTAATTGTACTTTTCTAAATATTAGGTAAAGAAATGAGCTCCCAAAAGAATTCCAGTAAACTAAAGATATATCTGAACTGAAGAAGAAGAAATCGCTTTCGGCTAATAGTCTATACGACATAATTTTATCAAAGAGAGTACAAGATAGGTCATTTTTTTAAAGGATTATAGTATAAACAAGCGCAAAGAAGGAGTCCAGGATGACAATGCTTTAGGAACCATATTTAACTTCCCTTAGGTCGCCGGACAAAATCTTGCAAGCGGTTGTCGATGAAGTATCAATATTTTACGTATTTTTTAGAACATCTCGAAAGCATTACACTTTGAGAAGAAAGACAAAGCACGCATAGAAAGTGATTTTTTCAAATTAATACTAATTAACCTTCATAACACCCTGAAGCTAGAGGTTGGAATTACGGAGTTAGTGCCTTGAGCAGGAGCTGAAGGGACTTGACTCTAATTCGACCTCAACTTGCATAACTAACCCAATGTTGCTATGCTAACTATACAAATTCAGCGTAGTAAATTAATCAAATGAAAGGGAGGCTCGTCCCGCCAAGACATGTCAACCACTCAGCTTCTGACACGCTACAATTGGAGGCGAGTCTACTTGTAAACTGGCAACATCGGACTGAACGAGCTGATATGTTCCTGACGTGTTGTTATCATGAATGTATTCCCATTACAGCAAACACATGCGAAATGCCCTGCATCAAAAAATTCATTCCAAGTGTAGAGTCATGCAAATGGAAATTTAAAGCTTTTCTAATAATAGTAAAACGTAAACAATGAGTAAAGTGTAAGAATTAGCACGTAAATTTGTTTAGAGTTACTATTGAACAAAAGTTCTAATTTGAAATTAAGTTGGTTAATTTGCCTATACATATGTAGCTCACTGTCATAGAAAGCTGCTCGTGTTTCCGAGGCCTAGAAGGGACGCTAGATAGCGAACTGACTGCCGTCAGAACTACGCGCTCTTCCTCGCTGGAGACTCCTGACAGCTTAGCTGGGGACAGTAGCGCTCGTTTAGCCAGGGGCGCTTATGCCGTTTGTTTCAACGCCATCTGACCCATACAAAACCATTTTTCGTGATTTTCTTTAGTGCGAAAAAAACATAAACAGGGTTTGTTATGATTTTGTTTTTACCCCGTCAAACACAAACAACCCCGGTGGTTGTGATTTTGTTTCTACGCGATCAAACATAAGCAATAAGGGTTATTTGTAATTTTTTACACAATCTATCATAAAAAAATTTAACATACTTTGAAACAAATATAATTGTGTCATAAGATGAAATGAGCATACCATAGTCCTGAAAAAGGCAAGTGGAATGAAGGAAGCCAATATACCCTAAAATAAGAAACGAAGAGTAAAAGAACTTGGAATGTAATAGAAAATGGATGCCCCTGGAAAATACTGCCGATAAAATGTACCAATATTATTACACAACAGATTTAGAGATATGTAGAAATTAATTGGTGATAATCGAATGACATATACGTGCGTTCTGCATGATTATACAAATTTGTTCCAGTTAACGAAACATTTATATATAACTTTTGTATTTTCATGTTTTGTACAATATCACATTCCAATTTTTCTATCGCGTAAAAAATTATTCATTCCCACAATATTCAGTGAAATAATAGTACTCTTAATTATCATTTTCTTCAAACTTTCTGAAATTTTAGTGTTTCAACTGTTCTATTAGATTTTGCCAAATCATAAATACTAAAAACAGGCTATAAATCAAGTCTTACCGAAGAACATCGTGCTAAAATTACTTCTATGCTTTGAACCGGTGTGTCAACTCTAGAAATATTAAAAAAAATACGCAGTGATTACCGTGCTTTCAAATAATTTGAGTTTTCTGTTAAAACATGCAGAAATACATCAGAAAGAGCTCATGTACGGAAGTTATCTTCAAGGGAAATTTGTGAAGTAAAATTAGAAGATTCCAAAACTGAGGTGTGAGATCGTCAATATCTTTGCAAAAGGGAGGAGTCCCATCAAAAGTCTTCTATTGAGCTAAGCCAACAGAGCCAAAAAGGTTGAACGGGCACAAAATTACATGGCGGTCAATTTCAACAATGGAATGTTTACTAATGAGTCTCATGTAACGCTCGATGGACCTGATGGGTGGATGGTCATCTGGTTGGCTGTTGAATGATCGTTCAGCAGGAGTACGTATTTTTGGCAATGAGGCGATGGAGGAGTCATACATATGTCGAACAGGTATCCATGGAAGAGTTAACTGCCCCTACAAACTGCTATAACATTGAAGGTGAATTAAAATTCATATCGTAAGCTCTTGAAAGACCTCTTTCTCCAACGGCTTGATGATCGATAAATTATAAAAAGAAAGTCCTTGATATTTCAACAGGATAATACATCTGCATAAACTTCGAAGAACACAATCAAATAGTTGTTCGGCCGTAGATTCTAAAGGCACAATTTAATAGTATGGTATCCAAACAGTCCCAATTCGAATCTCATAGAAAATTTATGGTCCATTGTCAAGAGGAGGATTTATCCAGATGACAAGCAGTACTCAGGCTTAGAAGTCCATGTGGGAAGCAATTCAAAGTTCTTGTCGACAGGTTAAACCATTTGAGGTATCGCAATCGACATCTGCAGCTGACAGACGTCGCATAAGGGGCTTGAAGAGTGGAGGAAACCATGCTTGCTCATCGCCTGCATGAAAAAGTCTTAGCTGTTGTGTCATCTGATATCACCTTTTCGTACTCAGTACTTCGGTACAAAAGTATGTAATCATATCGGTAAAATACAGACTAACAAAGCTTTCTGCATTTTCTGTTTCTTTACATAATCGAAGTGGATATTAAATGAGGACATATACGAGTATGCATAGATCATTATAAATCGTAAATCTCTTTTCGCTTAAATACCTGAATGAGAACAATAATTCTGTAAGCATTTGTAAACATTTTCGAAATTTAAAAATAGCTTGAACAGTCCTGAAACTGGTAATTTTTTGTGAAAATCATACACATGTACAGCAAAATATTTTCAAAAATTACTATGCATAATCGAGCAGAACTCGCTTCAAGACGGTAGAAAATTCACGTAACAATATAAACTTATAAATTAGTTACGTTGCTTCCGAAGACTTTTCACTTCGACTGTTTATACAAAAATAGAAATAAGGAATTATGCTGATGTTTATTTTTATCCAGTACAATAATTGACGAATTAGTATTATTAACCTCAAATTTTAACCGATCTGGCTAACGGAAACAATGATTCAGTGCATTCAAAAACTGAGGAGTAATGTTGGAGAGACTGCAGCACTCCAGTGATCCAGACTAAGTCGCACAGAATGAAGAGGGACTCTTTAATATGGCTGTAGATGACGGAGAATCTATGCCAAGGCCTATTCCCACGCAAGGTTTCCTGTGCATAGAAACAGCTAGTTAAGAATAAAGAGGAAGAAAAGATAAAGAAGCGATAGCGAAAAAGGTGTGAAAATTGAAGGAAGTAAAGTGGGCTCGAATGACAGAAGTCCTGAAGGCCTAGCTGCTGAAGTCACTTAACATGGCCTTACTTCTCTCATGGACTCTAATTTCGTGGATATTTAACAAAACGCACGACCGGATTACGGGGCTCTCCTAAACATCAAATTTGCTTAGTATTATTCGAAAAAAAAGACGAGTCTTTGATTTACTCTCTAGTCCATCTGTGAAGTTAAAATTGTTTTCAGAAAAGATAATCAATAGGGACTGAGATCATGACATTCCTAATTCACTAATTCGGGAAGCGTTATAACATAACTAAAGAACTCGACGCTCACAAACCGTGTTCAGATTCAAGCCTCATTGGAACTGATAAATTTAAAGCAACGTAACCCTGATTCATTCTTATAGTCCCCTGTGCTATGTTAATCAAAAGAAATAAACTTGGCTTACGCTTAGAAATTAAAATTGGGACTCGTATAGCTAGAGCTGATCTTGGGTTTTGGAATGACAACAAATGTGGATATCTCAGATTTTATCAGGAAATAGGGCTCGTTCACGTGCAGAACGTTTCAGACGAACATTAATGTTAAACGCTCTTCAGGCGGGAGTTATAGACCTGAAAAAATTCGAGTCCTATACGGCAGCAATCGGCGCAAATGCAAGTGTCAATATGACTAACAATAAATCAGAATTGACGTCTACTTATTACAAGGCGAATTTTTGGCAGCATTATGACTGCTAAAATAAATTAGGTATCCATTGATATTTCTTCAATTCATACGATTTTACCCAATAACAATTTTCTACAGCTTCAATAATGTCTCTTGAGAAAGTAATCCAGTGAGCTTATTCTGGAATATTTTCCAAGAATAATGAAACCCTACAGAATCAGAGTATTCAATACAGCTGATTAGTTTCAAATTTCTTCAGAAATGATCGGAAGACCGGTCTGTCATTCATACTGATCATTGAAAACACTTCCAAAGAAGAGCTTGTTATACATGAAAATGTCATCCAACTTCTTTAAAAAGCTCGGTGTTTTGGTCGAAAACTTCATTGAAAACATCGCTCCCTACATCTAGCAGCGAAACTTGCAAAAGATTTCCAATGCAGAAGTCCGGGCTCTGGGGTTCGCTTCCAAAGTTAAAAAAATATAGTTCGAATTACGGGTTTTGAGATGCTCCTATGTTCATGATAATTGAACACGGAAAAGGAAATTGGATTCTATGAGGAATATATTTAGTGGTGAATTTGAACGCCAACGAACAAAATGGATTTCAGCTCAGCAATTTGAATGTCCTAAAAAACAGCATGAATTTCCTGTACAGCTGATTCTAGTAATGAGTCATGAAACCAAGCAATTTTCTGATGCATTTTTGTATGGAAGTCTAGTGATTTAAGTTCTTTACGCTCACGTTTAAGAAATAAAAATAGTCAGAACATTCGGGCCCGTACATAGATTTACGGCTTTCTTATTGCACGTAAACGCAGCGCACCATAATATCAGTATGGGTGAATAACTCGACATTTGAAATTTATCAATTGAAAATGCATGGCGAGAATGCACGATGTCGTCATGACAACATACATATAAACGAGGAGCTTCAGAATCCAACGTTTTTCTTCAAGGGAAGATGCTCTGACTCCGCTATAATAATTGAGATACTTTCTCTGCCGTGGCATTCATATGTACAGTACCAAACAATCGATCAGAACGATGATAAAAAAGTTTAAATCTGAAGTAACGTTTACTACAGAAAGTAATACAATTTGGCATTATATGGAAATAAAATCATCAATTTTAACTAAATATGTTAAAAATATAGAGTATATTCAGTCAATTTTTAAAAAAATAGTACAAGTTCTATAATACTTCTGAAAAATAGGTGATCAAAATGGCCAGAACGATAAACAGATCACAATAACCTCATTTATATAACATCTAGAGTAAAAAAAAACCGTACATGTTTATTACTTGATATATAGTCTTTTGCTTTCAACAACAGCATGTCACTTTTTAGTTATAGGAGTGAATTCTAGAATTACACTCGACAGATATTTTTCATTTCTCTTGCAAATTTTTAAACCGTTCATCGACATTTGTTGGATTATTTGTCCTAGATCTTTCATTTAAAATCTTCTATACTTCTTCAATGGGATTCAAATATAGGTTCAGAGCAGCGTAATATTCCATCACCGAAATATTCTCCCCAGAAAGCATTATCGTATATTTGTTGTGTGACCCGGAGCATTATCGTATATTTTGTTGTATGACCCAGAGCATTATCGTATATTTTGTTGTGTGACCCAGAGCACTATCGTGTATAAAAATAGCTGGCTATTTACTTTTGATTTCCAGCTGGGCAAAACTTAGTTCTTCTTTAGTGACTACTAATACACTGCTGCATTTACTTTTCTATGTAACCTAACAAGAGGTCCTGAACCAATGGCAGAAATCATGCCCAGGACCATGACACTACCTGCTCCGACCTCAACACTACTTTTAGCGCATTACGTAGAATATCGTTCCTTACGCCTGCGTCGAACGAACCTTCTTCCATGAAAGTCAAACAAATTAAATTTAGATTAATCGCTTAAATGAAGACATCCTGAATATTCTTCCATCGGCTAAGCGTGTTTATACAAAAGAAAATTTCAACATAGTCTTTCTGTTCTTCTCGTATATGAAAGACTTCATGGAAGGTACTTGACAAAATATATTGATTTCATTCAGTCCACAGAAGATAGTGTGCTTTGAAATATTGATGCATAGCGTATCATTAGCTTCTTTTGAAATATCGTTTGCTGTGACAAATCGATCCTTTTTGGCTCGTTTACAGATCGATCGAATTTTTCGTTCAGTTGTTTTTCTAGGCCTGCCAGGGGATTTTAAGGCTTCACATGACCCGGCTCTCTTAAATTTCGTCAAGATACTATGAATTACATTCTTAGACTTTCCCATAGTCTTTGCAATATACCAACACAGAACTGGATAAATACCGAGTTCAACTTTTGTAGGTAACCTCATTGTCAGTTTCCGCACTTGTAATGATGTCACTAGTTTAGCAGCCATGATGATTGTGCAAGAGCCCTAACTTACGATTTACCCTACTATTGAAACGAGATTTGCTCCATGATATAAATACTTATTGACATTTATATGGTTTTGTTTATCGTTCTGATCGTTTTGAGCGCCTTTTTTTCACAAGTATTATAGAATTCGTTCTATGACCTTTAAACATTACTTGGACGGACTCTGTATTTTGAATATATTTAGTTTACGTTGAAGACTTTAATTCTTTTCCATTATGTCTGGCAGAAATGGTTACATCAGATTTTGAATTTTTCCTATCATCGATCTGTTTTTTTCCGCAGTACTGTATATATTTATACACGAGATGAAAGATTTAGCAATGCTACCCAGAAAACATACTGTTATATAGCAGTATTTTTAACTGTTTAAAACTGCTATATGTACTGTTTTTATATAAGCGAATATAAATTGTTAGTAGCAGTATTTTTATTTTTAAGCTTATTAGTAATGATTCTATGTCTCGACTGTATGTTCTTATATAAAATTCGTAAAGAAATAGCTCCCACCCTTAATCGAGGCTAGATGCTGGTTCTCTTAATTAACTTTCGTGAACTTGAAAAGCCACGGTAAATAACGTATCGTCACTCTTATACTGAATTAATTTGTTTTTAGGTTAGTTCAGATGAGTATAATTGATAAATAACTATTACCTATACAATTTCTGCCATCACGCAGTGAGATCAAGTCGACTTATAGAACATTTTCTCCGTTATCATAATTTCTCGTCTGACACGCTGCCTTTTCAACTCATGACGGCACTTAAACTCGGCGTAACTTTTCTGCTGGCCATCTCTAACTATCTATAATTTTGGCTGTTCAAGCACAGATATGGCAATGTATCGTTGATTATTTAATTATCGACGGGGCGGCGGAAAAGTTAGACTGGGAAGTCTCTGACTTGTACGTTGTACAGCGTTGTACGCCAACGACATCCAAGCAGGTCCCCGAGTCACACTTGAGCTCAGTTTAATTGGCTTCAAGTGGGGATTCAATTAAGTCTCCAGCCAAGCTATAGGCAATGCATCATTACATTAAGGTGGCAATAATTTATATGCAGTCGGTGTACCCTTGAAGTTACGTTACAAATTGATTTACTACTTTTCGTAGAGTCGGGGAAATTCGGAGTCCCAGTTGCAGTATTTATGTGAATAAAATACTTGGAAAAATTTCCATGTATCAGCCACGTGGTACAGAGATGATACTTCATATTCTATTCCACTTATTCCATCTTTCGTTAGAATTCCAGAATCAATAGTTGAGGATTTTCATGCGTGATTTGAGACATAAATGATTTTTTTAATCTTGAATTTGGAATCTAAGATAAAAACCTGAGCGTTCTGTACACTCTCTGGTTGTCTGCTATGGAAGGCAGATGTTAAAAACTTTTCAACTATGACTATTTCCCATATTCTTCAGATAGAGAGGCCTGAGCGAATTCACTTTTAATGTTCGGAACAAAACTTTGGCTCATACTTTGCTACAGTCGAGTAGCTCCAGTTCAGTTACTCGGGGGACGTACCGACCGGCGACGGAAGGCCAGGAAACCGCGATGATCTCCTATGTCTTTGGCGAACAACCTCCGCACGGCAGCCTACTACAAGTGATCCTACTCCAACGCAGGTAGGAAAACTTTATCCCTCTCTCGTGAGAGTTTTTACTTCCATGGCAGAAGCTTACTCGATATAGAGAGTCGTGAATTCCTACCGTTAGCACAATTACAGTTGATAGCTCGATGGACTCTCAGCATGATTCAATATTGAAGCTATTGCGCAAATGTTCACGTAGTAAACTCAAGACAAAACGGTCACAATCCGTTACTTCGAATCATAACAGTTTTCAGTAAATATTAATAACCAACTAGTGCTTACATTGTAGTGATGTGGGGGTCATGGCCACCAGACCTAAAATATTCTGACGATAAAATTAATTCCAGTCAGCCCCGAGTGAGGTGGGGAGAATGCGTATTTATTAAACGTGACTATTCAACTTCATTGAAAATTGGCACTGAAGAAATACAACATAAAAAGATAAAGGTGATTCATACAATGTACGGTAAATAGTAACTACAATGTACGCATGTTCTATTGACCTCAAAATGGTCAAGAAACGTGCGCACCATCAGTACATTTACGAGTACAGCATCGTTGCAGCTGCAAGAGCAGCGAATGAGCTTCAGATGCAAGACTTCGCACGCTACCGCAAGTATTCATTACGAAAGAAAACAAGGCTGCGCTACATCAGCGTAGCAAGACAGACACGTTCGAGCGCCAAAAATTATTTTTACGACATTTTTTAAGTGTGAGACTGTCCAGAAACACGCACGAACTTGCGAGAAATAAGGGAGCTGCGAGTACTTAGGGATTTTATCGTTCTAGTTTGCAGTGGCAGGTTGATGGTTCGTCTCAAACTTGGTGTTTGCTAGCGAGCTCCTCTCGCTTCAAGAGACAGAATGGCTCTTGAGTTTCCCTTCGCATTGTATGCCAAGAATATTGTGCGGCGGATATCATCTGCTTATTTTATGACAGCAGCGGATGATTCAGCGCAGCTAGCAAATGTGTTTGCCACTAAAATTCCATAGTCACGCTAAAGCAATTAGTTACTACTTAGTTGGCAACCAAGAAGGAAGCTACTGTGGTGTACATGAAACTTCAGATTTAATATTCAAATGTCGGAATGTAGTTTAGTTCTATAGCGAAAAGGATTTCATATTTGATGCAATTTGAAGTAAAATGAAATGGGGGAATACCTTGCTAAAAAGAATTAGAGAAAATCATTTCCCTGTCTGTACATGCTGTTTGTGAGAGCTGATTTACTGATAGTCGTGCGTATCGGATGAACTTTAAACCGTTTTATATTTAATAAAATATAACACGAGAAAAAAATAAAAACTCCAAGCTATAACACTTGCTGGAATTGATTGAAATTAATTTTGTACGTGATTCACGCACGGAGAGGTGAGCGAGTTGTGAGGCGGGAGTTGGACTGCAGGGTTCACAATGGCTGAGCTGGGGGCTTGCATTCACCCCATTATCTGAGGCTGGCGAGCCTCCTGTGCTTCTGTTCTCACCTCTCCAGATATAGAGGCAGGCGTGATGAACGACTAGGCGTTGGTATCACATCATCACCGCCATCATAACACTGGAGCCCTCCTTCGCTACACAACTTTGGCACGGGGATAAACAAAAAGTGCCGCATGCCTCAAGTTGAAGAATTATGGAAGGAATGGGACACTTTAAAAGGATCAGCGACTTCAACATATGAAACGTCAGAAATAGCTTTGCTATAAGTAAATAGCGGTCATAGCAAGGAAGGAAATATATTTTCGGTTACTCGGTTAACACAGAATTTTTTCCTGTATTCTTTGAATTGTTAATAAGATTTAAAGTACGTATTTGCACTTTGTTGAACATTTCCTTCAAGGAATACAATCGGGACCAAAATATTTGCAGTTACGAAGAGTCCGCTGTGAGCCACTCATAACTTCGCTATCATTTAATTGGTGAAGGTCCCAAAATGTCATATTATTACCAAGGTAAAATTTTGGGATGAAATTATCCGAAGTGAGCCGTAACATGCGGGCGCGGTGCAGACAAAGTTTCATGAGCAGGGGAAGTTTACTCAAGATCTGCTGATCAAGTTTCATTCATCAGATGGGAGAGAACGATAAGGCTGACGAGGGATCAGGTCCAACTTGGCTATCATGGTGCTTCGAGGACATTTATTGCTCAGTTCAGATGGGCCAGCAATTGTGGCAAGGTTTAGGCCGCATGAAAAAGAGCGCAGGCATCACCAACCTCAGCCAGCCGCCAGAAAATACTGTCTAGACATTGAACGGCTCTCAGGTGCACGGGCACCGGGATATTATTTTTTCCTTCTAGAAGTTGCTTAATTTTCAATTATTTTAGAATTGGGTTATTGTTAGTATTAGCTAACTAGTTTAAGGTCGCCTAGCCACATCAAATACGAATTCGAGAGAATGAAAACAAGGGACCCTTTAGTACGTACAGCAGGAAAAGTGGAGTCTATGCACAGGTGTGTTCCCGTACAGGATTACCTGCATATTGAAACAGCAAGTTAATGAAGGGAAAGAAAAGACAAAGAGAAGCAGGTATGAAAATTTAAAGGAGCAAGTTGGGCACGAAAGATAGAAGTCCCGAAAACATGTCTATAGCCGAGGTAACCTGACAGTTTCCCCCTGGGGATGCCAGTCCCCTTAGAGTCGAATTTCAGACCGTTACCAGGTAAAAGTGAACACGAATTGTATTAATTATTGATTTCTTCGTTGACGTAGATCGAATTATAGCCATAAGATTTACAGAGAGAGGTGCATGAGATGACGTTTAAATCAGCATGTAATGAAAAATTCATCATCACCTCATTCTGCCCGTGTCAACATTCTCACAACTGCCGAGCACAAAATGAATTTCTAAATCCTTCATTCGGAGTTAACTTTTTTGCCTTATCTTTTGTTAATAAGCTATAAAGTTACGAAAAACTTATCGACGAAGAATATCAGTCAATTACTCGTGCAATAGACTATTATGACCGTATGATCACCAAAAACCACAAGCTACAAAATTTGTTGGCAAAAAATGAATTTCCGATAAAGTTACTACACAGTAATTTACCTTTAAGACCACATACAGTGAGGGAACAAGAAATTGCACGCAACAGAATTCAGTTTTCATCAAACATCTAGCTAGGCAACTTTCGTAAAATTGACACGTAATATACAAAATTTTTCCTTTGATGAGGATGTGGTCTCGTATACACACAAAACATACAGGGGGCAGGGCAAAATTATTGTACCAAAACGGTTTCCTTTACTTAGTATTTAGTTGGAAATCCTTCGTTGGCAATTTCTTCCCTGATACTACGTTCGGAGGATAAAAATCAAGCGTTCGCCAGCATGCGGGGGCATGTGTGCCTGTTCTTCAACGCTTACTTATTTAAATTCTTCCAGATTCGTCTTGCTTGTCTGATACGAACGTTCGTCTTCAGTGTTCCTCAGAGATGCTCTATAGGATTGAGTTCATTAGATTGGTAGGCCATGGGAAAATATTGATTTTGTTATTCATAAGCCACTCTGAAATCAATTTTGCTCAGTGTTTAAGGTCGTTCTCTTGCTTGAACGTTCATTTGCGTTTACAAAATAACCGCTTTGCACTTGAAATGAGACATTTCTCCAATATTTGACGGTACAAGGCTTCTTCCATCCTCCCATGAATGATATGAAGTACATCAGTGTCGTAAGCTGTGACACAACATCAAGCTGTTACGATGCAACCCCTCCTCCCTCCCCTCCCCCTCCCGTGTTTCACAGTTGGGATGGTATTATGACTCTCATAGGCAGCTCTTTGTGTCCTCCAGTTATGATGTGCGAAGTTATGACCGAACAATTAAATCTTTTCTTCATCAGATCAAATAAGCCTTTCAAAATGCATGTCCTTTATCCAACATCCTACATCTTGCAACATCCAACGTAATTTTACCCCATCATGGGAGTTTTAATGGGTGTGAAACATTTAATCCTACAGCTATGAAGTTCTTTACTGATGGTTCTTTCACACCCTTCAGTCTCGGAGACTTCCAGATCTGTTTTTAACTCTTGGCGATTCATCATGGACATAATTTTAATCTTCCTCATCAAAAGTTGACGAGGCCGAAGGTCAATCTTCCATGGAGCATCTGACGTCAGTAAGTTAACAGTAGAGACATATTCCTTAAACTCACGAATAATTGACCAAACAGAAGAGTATGGCACATTGATTTGTGTAAAAGTTTTTCGGTACAATGTTCTTTTAGATTGGAGCTTAATTATTTATTTCGAAGCTATTTTGAGATTTCTTTGACCTTCTGTATGATGTCATTTAAGTAACTGTATGCTACGACGGCTCACCAGTGACTATCCATCTAATTCTAAGTCGAACCAAATTAATTTTTCATCATGAAACATCTCAAATATCCTACGAGTAAACCAGATACGGTCCGACCGAAAAAAACCATACTTATGTGAAAGTTGCTTTACAGAAATGATCGAATACTGTCGTCACGTCTCATTCACGATTTTAGGGTATATGAAGCCGCTTAAATGTAAAGTTTCTTTCTTAATTCCACAATTTCACGTTGTTGATTAGAACTTGTGTTTACTTAGAATTGCAAGTACGTTGGCTTGCTAGATATTTAATTGAGATTGTCTTTTAAAGTAAGCAATTACTTGTTTCCTCCCAATGTATATGAAATAGATTCATATTATTTATTTTACTCCAACTTTTGAAGACAGCTTCCATTAATACATTTTTTACATCATATATACTGAAGGCGCAACTGCTTTATAGACATTTCTAGCTCTTAGCTCCTAGCTTGGCGTGCACGGAACCTGAAGCTAATCCAATATCGGTCAGGACCGACCTCCCACAACTGAGTTGAGCAGGAAATTCGCTGAATGAGTTTATATTCACAGTGCGAGTGACGTAAGTTACAGTGAAGTTGAGATATCGAAAAATAGTTCTTGATCAGCAAATAATAGGAGACTACATCATCAGATCCGTGTAGCCCTCGGAAAGCAAATGCTGTTTTCCCGCCAAAGATTCCGTTCCTCGCTCACATTCTTGTGTGAGCGAAAGTCAACAGTGGCCGAGTCAGTCACAGCTTCCCAATATTTGACAGCAAAGTAAACAAATAATTCTCACACTTCAGTACGATTCCCATTTCAATTCTTGTCGATAGAGCTGGATTGGACCGGTAGGACGATTTGAGCAGTCCTATAGAGTTCCTGAGCAGTTTCCGATTTATAGGAATTATTGAACGTGTCTAGCAAATGATGGATTCCGCAGGCTAAGGGGGAGAGGGTGCACACTTCAAATTCGATGGAACTTCCATTGTGCTTTCTGAGATTGCTGATAAATGCACATTGAGTCTAGAAGCTTTCTCAGTGCTAGGTGAAGGTAAAAGAAACAGAGGGCTTTTCCATCAATCTCATCGAGCTTGGCAAAATGAAAAGAAATGCAGGCGAGTTTATTATGAAAGGAGATTTTAACCTTTCTGATGATCTCCAAACGTCATCAGATACAGATACATCAAGATATGCCAGTCTAAAATGAACATGAAAAAATAAAGGATTTTTTTAAGCTAAAAAAAATCTTACCCTTTCTATCTGTGAAATCTGTCTCAAGTCACTTCCGAAACAACGCCATCCAATTGAAAGCGCTTCTGTTCACCAGTCGACCGTAAAAGCGAATTAACTTAGACAAACACCTCTCTAATGAGATTACTTTCCTTGGTAAATCGAATTACGATCATGGAATGATTCTGGGATGGATTGGTCTACGAATTGGTTGTGCAGGCAGCGGCAGTTTGGGATTTTCCCTGGGCAACATACGCTTCTTACGCGCCAGGGCAACTTCCATCCTCGAAATCTCGGATGCGTTTACATAATTAGAGCAAAGTGCCTTCTGAATTCTAATCAAGTACATGTTCTAGTGACTATAAATTGCTCATAAAATTACGGTTTGAGGGATTGGCTTTAAGAAAACAGTTAATCGTTTAAAAACTTTCTTTAAAATCTAATAATCCCTACAGTATATTGAATTTTAAAGAACGATTAATTATCTTGAATTGAAACTGATTAAAAGAAAATCTTTTTTGTTTCTAGGGCTGTAGCTCCGATTTACTTGAAGTTTCTTCAGTTTGGAGCTGGGAGAAATGGAAGAGTGGTAATTTCGCAGGGAAAGTGTTTAGTGTAAAAATTCACTCGAGTTCATGTTCAGAGGAATGGGGTACTCATTCCATTAATGCTCACATTCAGCCCTAATTCTTAGGCGACACATCATACATAACACAAACGATTCAGAGGATGACGTCACTATTGCAGTCACTTTTTCAATCCATAGCGAGAAATATTACAAAATCTGTACTTTTGCGCATGTAATATTGATGTTAGAAGCAGTGAACATCTTTTCGTTGCTTTGTATTGGTGTATTGTCTACATGACAATCATCGTTAAATGAAAATTTAGACTCAATTCCCAGGACGGAAGCGCGCGCCTTGGGCCATTTTGCGAGGTAAATCTCGCCGGCGGGATTTATGCGCATGCAAGCGGGCAGAGGCGGTGGTCACTCTCGGAGCAGGTCATCCAATTGTCCGTGTGTCAATTGAACGTCGCAGATAAGACCTAACTTGACGTGCAGTGCTCGACATCAGAAGCTATGGTGGCAAGCAAGCGACGTATGCGCGTCCGGCGCTGCCCAGGTGACAGTGACGGCTGAGGCCACGGCTGGACAGCGGCCCCCATCGCTCCTGTGGACTCTCCTCAAACACTGCACCTCGAAATGGTAAAACAAGTGAATGCGAGGGTCGACGACACGAAAACTATCATGGCATCGGATCTCTTGGGTATGGATGTTTTTTTCTAGGACAGAATGGCTTTCAATTGCTAACTTCGTTTTGATTTTAGTCGCATTTTTCAAATGAACTTCTTCATTAGGTAACAGTAAGTGTAGAGTACCGCATGAAGTGCTCGTGGAGTGCTGGTCAAATGCTGGTATTAATTATTGAAGATCAATTAATTTAAAGGCACGTGCGATGATCATTTTCTAGAGTAATAATGGCAGGACAAATCCAAATCAAAGCTAAGCAAAAAAGTATTTTCCAATCAGTCAGACATTCTACTTAACAATGCCTAGTCCTGAAGAACAGTACAGGGCTTTGTACTATAAATGAGACAATTTTGGCGTCACTTTCAATTAATTATCTGCTCAGGAGAGGGAGATCATACTAGAAAATTCAATTGTAAAACATTAATACTGTCGATAAATAAATAAATACTAAACTATACGCCGAACAGAATGATGTGCACAAATTCAAAGGTCGACAGGGAAAGTGATATTTCAAAAAGTTCTCAAAATTATACATAAACGCTTTAGCGTAAAAGTTTTCTTCTCGCTATGACATTCGATTCATCAACTTGTACTACAGGACGGACGAGGTTCTGCTATACCGGAAATAATTTTTTACCAGCCGTCCCACCCATCTGCAATCAGCATAGATCAACGTAAAATTTATTTTCCAAAGTGACGGGGTTTTATTCAGGTCACTAATACAATTTGCTCCTACAATTATTGACTGTCCAAGTGTTCCCAACACTTTTTGCCTTTTGCAATAAGTCAAATTGCCATTGGAATTCCGTAGGCTTGAATGATATAAATTCAGAATATTTCAAAAACGTGTGTTATCCAATGACAACACAGATCGTTTTTCTCCACAAATCGTGAATTTTCAAGCCTATGTCCTATTCTCGATGTGAGCTGGAATTGAAATTTTCTACAAGTTGTGAGAAAATGTCTCTCGCATAGCAAGGAAATTCGTTGAAATTCAATAAGTAATAGTAGTCTGTAATATTAAGGAGTGTAGCGCATTAGTAACGCAGACTATCTCGCACCGAAAAAGTTAAATTTGGTACCATTAAACTTGGACTTTGAAGACACGGGAATCTATACGCAAAGTGTGTTCCAACACAAGATCCCCTGCACAGAGAAACTTGAAGTTAGCAAGGGAGAGAAAAAAAATATCATCTGCGATGAAGGCTTGAAAATAGAAACAGCAAAGTGGGCACGAAAGATGGAAGTTCCGAAGGCCTAGCTAAAGAAGAGGCAACCTAATATGGTTTCCCCAAAGAGACTGAAATGCAATAATAAAACCAACTTAAGTGGGAATTCTTTCTTCCGAACTTGGTGATGCAGTTAATTTGACTGTTTACCAGTAACTATTACTGTTGAAATAACACTTATAAAACGCTAATAAGTGAGCAATTGAAACGACGATAATCAAATAACTACGAATTAGAAATTAAATTATAATTGGAGGACTTGAGAAATTTGATAAGTAAATTGTCCCAGTGCGATTCTTCGTCCTTTAGGTGAAATTTAGCAAAATACATATAGTTACATACGTAAGAAAATTCAGTATTCAAGCTCCTCCATCGATACTGTATTTATTTTAAAAATGATTTAATCATCGTGAAATTATCACTATTACGCTTGCAATGGTTCTGTTGCAGTTGAGATTCCTTGCCAAAATTACGGGATTTCTGTTGAAAAGTAATGATCAAAACAACAAATGAAGAAAAAACTTAATTAATTTCAGTTTTTCCTGAAATTTCTATTCCTAAAGCAAACCAAACCGATATAATCTCTTTTTATCAAAGGTACCTAGGCCAAAAGGGCGACTACATACATTGCAGAAAAGTGAAAGATAAATATACATTGAGTAATCCCATAGCCTCTGAACCTGAGCGTTATTTTCATTTGGAGAGTTTGGATATATTTACCTCCAACTACAGAAACGTATACGAAGATATGTTTGTATAACTGAGGAACCTCAAGCATTTGAGTGTCTTATTTTGCAGTCGGGAAGCGATTTTCGGGTGGATACCGCAAGATTCCATTGCTTTGATTAAGTTGCGAATCCCAAACAGGCGTGTTTTTGTGGCCCGCCGGACGGCTCGAAAGTTTTGCCAATGCAACGTAGATTGCCATTGTTTGTTTGGACTCCAGCTTGCGGACTGTTTTTGTTGGGCCTCTTCAACTCTTCTCTTTCTTTGATGGCACAAAAGTTGCGGAAAAGTTTTTATCCTCTTCATTATCGGTGTTAGTGATGTGAAATATTATAGTTCGTGTTGCAGTGGAGCACTCGTTAAATGAGCCAATAGAAACTGTCTCCTCACATTCCAAAACGAGATCATTCCTGGTAAAAAGAAGGAGGTGAAACGTTGCATTTTGCATTTGGGTAACATGAAGCAAAGTTTGAAGTGTCATGTCTTATTGCCCTTGCAATGTACCTCTCCCGTTATATCATTTTTTTCACACTTCCTGCTTCACCATTTAACGCAGGACCCGGACTTTCATTATTTTCATGCCTATAATATGATAAAATTCTTACGGTGATATAAATTATATTAATATAAATAATCAATAATTAAGTTAGCAAACCTGACAAACCTATCACATTTTCCACCTAATAAGCACTGAACGGCCAGGAGAAAAACAACGAATGGAGCTGGAATAGCCGACAACCCCCGTCTGGTTTGATGAAACATAAACATGGATATGCGTGAGGGTTGCGTGCTGAAACCTTCACTAGGATAGGTGGAAAACTGTAAGTACTTGGCTTAACGATCAAACCCACAGCAGATCTCTAAGACAAGCATGACTTATACCTGCGAACAGCTCGTCGAATACTCGTACTTGTATTTCTATTTTCCCCCCTCTATCTTTCTCTGATCATTTGAAGATCGTTTGAATTCTTAAAAATTATATTTCTTCTAATCTGGCCTCATCTCATGGATCTTTTCACTTCGTTATTCAGCATAGAGGTAGTATAATTGCAGTAACGTAAATAATTAAACATGATAAAGAAATACTTAAATGGATTTAATAAACGGTCTGTATATCTTACCAATTCATACGATTGAACGAATTCATGAAATTTTTTATGATGCAAGTTTCGAACTACGTTCATTTTGACTAATGAATTTTATGTGGATGATTAGGAAATATCGAAGAGGTTATACTCACAGCACTCATCTTGTGGTACATTTAACTCATACAAATGAAATGCGCATGCCTATGAAAAAGTCTTCGACGAAAACAACGGAATTTGATTTTACAGAGAGAAGTGCGCACCTCGCTGAGTGTCGTAGAATGAGTAGACCAAATTTACTGCATGAGATTTCAGACAGGATGAATGGACAAATTCTCTTAGCATCATAAGTGTTTAGGGGTCAAACT
>VOMN01099678.1:0-61621 GCA_014899125.1 Orchestia grillus
GTCGCGGGCCGGATTCGGCCCGCGGGCCGTAGTTTGGTGACCCCTGGAATAATTGAAAGAATGGAGACGTATTTTTGTGCAAGATGCCGTGCGAGGTACTGTGGAATGGAGCCCAAGTCTGAATTCAGGGAAAGTCTGTTTTAGATATGTATCAAGATTCCAGAATTTTTAAATTTACGAAGTTATTAACTGAATTTAGAATTGAGAAGTGATCAATTTCAAAAGAATGATTCTAATTTTCAATGGCATGCAGGATGTCAATGAGAGGGTTTTTGCAATAACAATTGTAATCTCGCAATTGCTTCTATGGCTATTACCTAAAGGCTGAAAAAAGCGGACCGAAGCATGGCTGGATGCGCTGCCGATATACGAGGCGTTGCAGTCTACACAAGTAAAATTTGTGTATCATGTTGGGGCGAACATCAGCAGCTAAGAAGGCCTTATATTTAGAAGAATTTCTAATTTTAAAGAGTTTACCAGGCGGAATTTGAAATTTATTTAGGGTGTCATTTTCATGACGTGTTTTTCCTTAGTCTTTTTCCCGTTGATGACATTCATTGATATTTCTAAGCCAGACTGGTTTGAATGTCAAGTACATGTTTTTCGTCGCACCAATTGTGTTTTTTATTGATGAGTTACTCTCCTATAAAAATATTCCTACCTATTTCATAGGTTAAATTTTTCCTGAGGCTATGTAATTCCTTCCAAAAATCCCTTCGAATAAGCTCATGATAGGTCATAAAATTCTTCGCAGTTGAATGAGGGCGGTTGCTATTTTTGAAATTGCAAGGCCGCCACCCTACATCGTTGCTGAGGTTTGTATCACAGAGAGCTGGGACGTGCAACAGCTCCTCGCTAATGAAGCGCGCCTGTGCTGCAGCTTCACCAATGCACATGGAGACAGCGCGCTCTGAGCTCTGCGTACTGGTCGTATTTCAGGCTTTTCCCTGAATTCCCGGTGTTAGTGATGCTTGTGTGTTCATGCATTGTTCGTTTGGTGAGGTGTTCCTATCTTTGTACATGTAGAAAGTCTTGTACTTGCAATAGCCATTTGTATTTAGAATCTTTATCACTGATTTTTACCCCGGCAGTATTTATGTTCAACCTATAAATTTTTAGAATAATCAGGATCTAACCGGCGTATTCCCTCAGCAGTGGCAATCGTTTGAGCAAAACGTTCGAAAAGGAAAAATTTACTTCACAGCATGGATGCAAAATTTCAGTGTTCCAGTAGGCAAAGGCCACCTCGGTGCCAAAAAAGAGTTGTTCTTCAGAGATAAAAAAATTGACTCCTGAATAAAGTGGAATAAAGTGAAACGAATGTTCATGTGTAAGAGAGTCTTCGTTTTGCATCGTACACTGTCCTATCTCTCGAGAATGAAAGAAAGAAGAAAATTAAGAAATAAGTCTACCTAGTTACAATAATAAACCCAGAACAAATTTCTGGGACAATTATGGCGAATTCTGCTGCAAATAGTTGTTGACTGTTCACAGAAGCGTGCTAATTCTCCACATTCGAAACCAGGACAGACTCCGCCGACATGTCGACATATCCCTTCGAGACGAACTCAAGCGGTGTGTGGGCTTCGTCTCATCCACTTGGACAAGACTGCACCAGTGCGACGCAAGATGACGCGGATGGACAATCCTTTTTAGCACATGTGTCAGAAAGGGTTCTACTGTTTTCGTGGGTTCTAATTCTATTCCCTGATTTTTGTTTTAGTTCGTGTATTCAGGTCCGTTCATTTAACTGCATTCACGGGCTTTCGGTACTTGCGAGGTTCTTGTTTTCTTTTTCTTACAGTGAGTTTCCATTGTATTTTATGCTAGTATGCCCACTTTTAGTGTTCGCAATATTTCGTGGTGTTTTGCTAGGTGGCGCGCTGCAGGGGCTCGTGCGCACGCATCACGCCTGTATTTGCTGCTCCCGCCTCACTATACAACTTTGTTACGCCGCCACGCCGGGATTAATCGGAACTTTATTGGCAGTGGAATGGCAAGTTTTTCCAGTAAAGTTATGATGGGCAGTGCTGCCGCTGCTGCTGCTGCTACTCGCTTCCTCTCTCCTTCTTCACTGACATGGAAAATCTTTTCTTTTCGGTGATACTAGAGCGAATACTTGAACCTTACGGTTAGTTTCTGAAGAGTTTTTGTTTCCAGTGTTCTTAAGTTCAATTCTATACTAAATTCTTAATTATGCAAGCAAACACAAGTAGCATCCTACATCGAAGGTATAAATATCATGACAGATCTCGTATCATTATTTTGTTTCATTACTGTGTTCCATGAAGAATAAGATAAGTGACTTCCATATCGTAATTGCTGTGTAGACAGCCACTGTGTGGACCAGTTTATGTTGGCATCATTTCCAGTGCGCTCATTTTTCTGAGTGCGTATAGTATGTGAAGGCCGTCTCGTTCTAAAGTAAAATCCATTGTTGAGTGTCAATGTTTTTCCACTATTTAAAATTACGAGAAATTTTATCTAACAAATGAAGCCTATAGGCTCCATTTCATCGGAAGTGAAGGTTCGTACTTGCAATTAGTTTTCGTATACACCTGGATGTACGAATTTGAAGGTATTTTTCAGCAGTCATTCTTAGTAAAGAAAACCACCAAAATAGTCGTACTCTTTCATGTCAGAAGTTCTCTGCACGAGCACGGCGTCTTGTCCCTGGAAATGTGGCCCAAATTGCGGGAACTTCTGCTTGTGTGCTGTAGTACGGAGTTTAGAGCTTTTTAATGGCGCAATTCGTAGTCGTTACTTTCTAAAATTCATCTATTTCAAGAGGACTATTTTGCCTGTGCATTCGAGAAGACGTACTTACTTTCACTCCACTGATCGTACCAAATCGGAACAAAAGTCATCTTATGAAATACTTAATTCTAATGTAACTTACAGAAGTGCTGCACGCCGAGCTCGCTGGGGCTTAAGCCGCGTGGTGTTCTGGCTTTGTCTGCAGTGTGAAGAACTGTAATATTCAGATGTTAATGTACTAACAGTATACAGACTATGTGCAGAAATTTACGTGTGGTCAGTACGGGGTGTCCCAGAAAAAAGGAAACCCATTTTCAAATTAGTTCATTTCAAAAAATATTAAAGCTAGAAGTTTTTTGAAAACACTGTTTTATATGTTCACTCTTTCTGCACACATTGTTAAAATTGTACAAGGTTACAACAAAAAGTCAAAAATTGTGCAGCGAATTTAGCAAAAGGAAAAAAAAGTGCTTGCGCGAGGAATATGACACTGAAAATATAATTATTTCATGTCAGAGTTACTGTAAATATAAAGGCATCTTAAAAATTAAAAATCATTTGCCCTGCCATTTTTGGCGAGGGCGTCTACTAGTTGTGTATAATGACGATATATATATATCGGTCAGTCCGGGTGGAGCTGATATATAATTTATCAATTCAGGCTGTCTTTTCATGTCAAATATTTTGAGTTTTGATTGTATTAGTGATATCTGAGTGCTTAGCCAAAGTAGTATGAAATAATAAGCCCCGCAGACATAAAGTTAGTCACCCATTGGTTTTCGAGCGTCTGTCGTGTTCCAGGGCTGTTTCTGCTACAGAGAAGTGGGTCTTTCAGTTAAGGTATCCAACAAACGTAATAAGCATGGCTACGCCAAGCTGCTAGATAACCCAGTTTTGCCATTTGCAAAATATTTGAATGAAGAAAGGCATGTTGCTTTGCCTATCTTTCAGGGTGAAAAATGCCGGGTGCATCGGGTTAAATCTGTCATTAATGGGTATGGTATTCATTCAAGATATGTCGCGCATTTATATCGTCTCGCTAAGTCCCCAGACATGAACCCAATACAAAATTTGTGAGACCTCTTAGAACAGCAAGTTAGACGTTGAGAAGATCGTCCACGTAGTGTAGCCGCACTACGAGATCAATTGATGCAAGAGTGGTTTAAAATCAACCAGGCATATTAGGACACTTGTAGATTCAGTGTCGCCCAGAATTACCCTCATTATTCATGCTCGTGGAGTTCCTTCACCGTATTAGAAGCAGGTGACTAATTTGTTGTTCGAGAGGCTTAGAATATCTTGAAGCATCTCACTGCTCATATTTTTCGTTGGGTGTTCGGAATTTTTTAAATTAAAAGAAGTGCAGTTTTGCACGGGGATTCCAGTTTTTGAAGTGCGAGTAATAACTATCAATGGGAAATCTACCAGTTGCTGATTTGGAAACTAATTTTGACCCTTATAGGCGCTAGACTTACATTAGTCTTAAATTGGCTAGTGTACTTTACTCGGAAAGGAAAGTAAGCCCAATGTTCTTCCATTAATGTCTGCAACTGCTTCAATACCTTTTTGAACATTCTCATATCTTTTTCCATATCCGCTTATTCACGTGGTTTTGTTTACGTGTTTATGGCGGGGCTGCGCGTGAAGTCATTTCTGGCATTCCCATTTATATATAGGAAGAGCTGCTGTGGTAGATCTGATGAGTTTTGTCTCGGAATGAAAGACGCGGAGCTCCCAATGCATTTGTAGAATTCTAGCTATGTGTACTGCAACTTGTCGAAGAACAAAGACTTATTTCTCGCTCGCACTGCAATTAGTGAGGGCAACTTTTCATTATGTCATGCGCTTCTTCTCTAAATTTTATCATCATCTTTGTGGAGCTTGCGGGGGATGTTATGAGGACATAGCGGCATGGACGCTTCATAGCGAGTGTGTACTTAACAATTTGTCCTATTGAACTAAGGTAGTCACTTTATTGTACAGGCTTTATTTTTTACTTGATCATTTCCGAGAAAGAGTTCGTTGTCCTTTTTTATTTACGTATGGGGTTAGTCGTAAGTTTTCTCAGTAAAGGCGTTTAAAGTTCTGAGTTTTTAATTCTTTATTTTATTCATTTTCTTCCGCTATGAGACTTTCGCTGAAGAGGACTGCTCAGTACCTTGAGACTTAGCTTCATTGGGAGAATTCTTAGCTTGTCCTCGGAGATGAAGTGGAGTAACGTTTCCCCTCGTCGGCTTACGTTTTGAACTTGGCGTTCGTCAGGACTATCCTAATCACTCGCAATGTGGTAAAAAGACACATGCAATTGCGCTTTTTGTAGTCGCTTGATGTACATTTTGTTCTTTTTGTTGGTCTATGTTTCGCTGTTGAAGGAGGTTAGTGTAACGTGCAGAATATTCCTTGCTCGTGCATTTCAGTTTCTGGTTGTGACTTTCATGTTTATTCTTTTTGCTTCCTCCAGATATTTAGACTTCTTTTCTCACGCATTCATACATCTGATTCTAAACCAATAGAATTTTATAACTTTAGGAATGCTTTCTATGATCATTCTATTATTGGCACTCGGTATGGAAATCAGTAAATTTTCATCCTGTTAAGGCCCATTTCCAGACTCAGCGGATAGGTAACTCGTGAATTCGTGATGATTGTGAATCCTTTCATTGCTACATCAAATAGTATTTACATGTTGAATTGAAATTCTATATAAAATTTTAAACTTGATTTTTGCCTGCGACATAATTCCTCTAAAATGTTTTTTTAATACTGTATTTTTTCAGCTAATATTGTCTTCACCAATATGTGAGTGCCTTTTTTGGATACTTCGTGTCAGAATATAGGCTAAACTTTTCTGTTATTAAATACACGAGAAATTTTTAATAAAGTGTTCGCATAAGTTAGTATCATTAGGAGGCGATGTCTGTTGTTCATGTATTTCAGGTACGTTCTAGTGGCTGAGAGCGCGAACAGAAAAGGGAGACCGTTATCTTTTTGCTCCTGGATATTTGTCGATATATACGCGTTTCATTCGACTGCCCTAACCCTTGACGTGCTGCGGTGTTCAAACATGTGCACGCGTGGGAGAGCGTTGGATCCTCAAACATGGTGTTGGAGGAGCGCGTGGCGAGTAATGTACGACAACCGCTTGGTGTAACAGCGCTGCTTATGTGCGCCTGGCGACAAATCCCCACGCAATATTCAGGCGCGGCCGAGCATGCATTATCTCGAGCTCTCTCTCCTCTAATTTTTACTTTCTCTCTTTATGCTCATCGTAAAGCCTGGTTTATACTAACAATTTTTAACTGTAAAATGTGATCGTAATCGTCTCTAAGCATGACAAATGGCTAAAAAGCGTCCAAATCAGGCTTCTTGCTGAGCTCACCGCAGTTTCTAAACCAGGTGTGTTGTCACCGTAGGTAGCTGCAGCACTTCGGTCTCACCACTCCACGTTCTTTTTCTTCTATTCTCTTGATGTGCTCTTCACTGCTCTTTGACGGTGTACGTCCATGCATGAGGTTTGAACTCAGCTTTACGTTCTAGACCACAGTTGATGTTCGCTTGCCTTTGGCGGTATGTTGATCTTTGATTTAGTTCCTTGTCTCTGTGATAACTCTTTATAAAGAACTTCTCGTGAATTTCTTATCACACAAGAATGCCATGCGTAAGCTTCGAGTGCTTTGAGTGTTTTTGCATGTACTGGGAGTGACGTTTTATTATTATGGATGCTGGATGACGTTCTTAGATCACAAATTCGAATTGTAACTTAACATTTATGCCCGTAGTAGCCCTTTTATTTTACTAGTGAATGAGTTGAGTTTCGATACCTGGCTGAATTTTTTTTCATGCGACTCATGTGGATCAAGTGTTGTGTCAAGTCTACAACTTATCAAAATTCCGGCAAATTTTTATTTGGCTGTCAAGTTCTATTTGGGTAGATTCTATGAATATATAAAATGATCTTCATACATTATGGGGCCCACAATTCTAGCCGCGGAAACATGTCCTGCAATAATCCTGTTTGCTAATAAATAAAATGTATAAAGATATTGTTGGTGACGATTACCTTGTTTAGGCAATCATCGAGCTGATTTTGTGTCTCTAAAGACGTCGATTCATTTCTGCCGAGAACGTATTTGAGTTCGAGGGCTCCCATTAGGGAAATGACGCTGATGGAGTGCTACCAAGTCAGCATTTCTTGCAAATTTGTGTTCTGCAGTGTTGTCCCGAGCGGCTTACTGCATTCGCCAAAACTGAGCGTCGTGTTGTGTTTCCATTTCCCTGTTCAGTTTTGAATTTTTTTCGTTTAGTTCTTCATTAATCTAATAGAGAATGTCTTCGACACGAGGAGAGTATTTCAAATCTTTGAAATGGTCGAACATTTGAAATCAGCAATCCAGGTCCAGTGTGTTGTCTTCCATCAGAGGAGCAGCAACTTCGTGCACCAACCAGGGACTGCTCAGTGCTGAGCTTTCTCCTGTGGGACTGCGTCTGTTCACTGTGTGGTTGTGTTTACCTTGCTGAATGAACTAGTATCATTACTGATTCTCTTGTCACCACTAACGGTTTGGTCTTGCATTACTGTATTTAAAATTGGGAAAGTTGTGCACTGGGTTCTGAAATTGAGATAACCTTTTATTTCCTTGAAATTTTTTTTATACTAATTCCGAGGATTTGTTATTTTGAACCCTCATACAATGGCCAAATAAGTGACGTTTTGTTTGAGTTCCCGATATTATTGTTGATATTGTGCATGTCCCCTTTCAAAAGATTAATGATTATAATAACTTTGGATGGAAACTTCTTAAACATGCTTAGGTTACCTCTATATAACAAATGATGCATGAATTTATTTTCTTTCACGGGCAAATTAATTTTGGACGTAAAGGGTTAGGGTAGGAGGTCGTCCATATGCATAATTTGATGAAGCCGGTGTAGCAGCTATATATATATGTATTTCGAAATGTTTATCCAATTTTTTTTACTTATTCTCTGTCTTTTTGAATATCATATTTTAGGTTTCTTAAATAAATGGAGCTAGTGCTATTCTATAGAAAGTAACTCGCTAGAAAGACGTCGTAACTCAAGCAAGCAGTCATAGCTCAAAAAAGTATCTTGAAAAGTGGAACTAGCACCTAATCTTTATTAATTGTTTATTAGTAATTTATTTATTAATTATACATTAATACAGTTATTAGTTATTAATACTTTTGACAGTTCTTATTAATACAGTTATTATTAATAATTATTTATATGTTGTTGTTTATTCATTTTTAGAATTCTTTATGAACCTTCGATTATTTTCTTTGTGTGTCGTCACCTTGTGTGTTCAGTATTGTTTTTTGTAAAATTTTATAGTTAAATGTTATGTGCGGTAACCATAGAGTTATGTTACATAATTTCTTCTGAACTAAAATTTACAGAAATGGACAGACACGGAAAACTGACACGGAAATTTTTATGAGAAGCGCGCTGTCTGTGTTATGGAATATAATTAACAACACGTCACTTCATGTGGTCTTTATGTTATCTCTATTTGTCAGTAAGTTTTGAGTTTAAAATCCCTATAATATTTTTAACATTTTTTCGTTACCTCGTGAATTGCATTTACATAGATATTTTTTGTACTGGCACTGATATTTGAATACCCTAATAATACAAAAATGATGAGCATTCAAGTATAAAATGATTCTAATAAATAGACTAGTGCAGTACTTTCCGTGTTTCATTGGAGTTTCAGCGTTGGTGTATCTCAATCTCTATTTTATGATAAATCGTGTGAACTCCTCTTTTTTGAGAGAATTTATTTTCATTTATTTTGATTAGAATCCCGCTCCGCATGACCATCGCCGCTTGGCGATACTGGTGTTGAAGCAGAGTTTGAGAAAGCATTTCCTCGCTTGGCTACTACTGAGAAGTTATTTAACAGGAGAATAGTTCAATACATTAAACGGCGAGTATTCTCTTCTATTTATGGGTCTAATATTTTACTGATTTAATACATGAAAGTGATTGAAATTCCATGTGTTCTAAGCTAGCACGAGGGCTTAAGGGAGAAGAGAAAATATGCCGTGAAAACTGAACTTTAATTTCAGTTCGTACTGACGATACCTATTTTCACGTTATTACTAAATATTTAAGTGTGGCTAACAATCAACCGGGAATTTCAAACTCTTAGTAGTATGTACATGAATGTAGCCAAAATATGGGCCTTGTTGTTTTTCCTGCTAAGAAGATGTTTAAGTTTTGATTTGATTCATTCTGATGTTGATTATGGATTGTTAGACTCCGCAGCATCTTTGTTGTGTTTTGCGTCCTGGAACTTTTGAGGTGAGCCCATTCTGCTTACCTCGGTTAGCACCTCAACTTCTTGGATGGATTTTATATTTATGTTGCTCTTTTTCTTAATCGTTAACATTCGTTACTCTTAATATTCATATTCATCATGACGGTTATCGCCATTCATTATAGCAAGTTCATTTTACGTAAGAGTAATTCCTTATCGGGTTTTAAAAACTTGAGATAGCTTGTCGCGCAAATTCTACTTCACATTACTGTCAGGTTTCAGGTTCTGCTCAAGAACGGTACGTTTTGCAACGCTTTTATACTTATAAATATACGAGCCCATATGTCTGATATTAATTCCCGTTGAACACGGCAACTTTTGCAATGCTTGTGGCAAATTATTCTATACCTATGCTGGTACGAGTCTCATTCTGGGCTACAACGGTTCCTCATGTCAACGATTACTTGCTTATGCCCTAAAAATGACTGAGAAATTTAACAAATGACTTGTAAAATTGTCTTCGTTGCTAAGAAAGTGTATACGAGCATCTTGAATTTGCTCAAGCTTTTGCGCTACCGTGGTTTATTTCTTCAGAACTTAGTCGCAATCAATGTTCGATTTTGTCTCGCACTGTGAGGCAGCTGTTCATACAGACGCACAAAGACATGCCTTGAATTTTACATGAAGTTTAGTGTTCGCACTTTTTGTTGATCACGCTGTTCGATTGCCGTTTAATCGCCTCTTCTTCGCCCCTAATTCACTGAGTGACCAACCCGAGCGAGACCTCTGCTCAGATGCAGCATGTGACGCTGCGGGCAATATGTGAAAATTGAGCGCTTTAGTTTTTCCTAAACTACCGGGTTGCTACGCTGATCACTTGAAAATTTACTTCTGTATTGTACAGTGTTACATTCAGCACAATTAACGCAATTACGTTTGAGTTGTGGGACTCGTCCCAGCTTGTAGTTGTGTAATGAAAGCTTAGCCCGTGGGGCTACAATTTTGTAGTGGATTTTTTTCTTGTTTATGGTCCAATAATATTGTCGCTGGTTGCTCCACAGCTTATTTTCGTAGAGATTAATGAAAAATGTACGTTGAGTGATAAATAGGCTTTAAGATTTCTTAAGCAATTATTTTATTTCAAGATAAACAATGCGAAATGTTATGCTCTCACTTCCTAGCTGGAAGCTGTCACCCTGGCTGAAAAGTTTTCGATAATTTTTTTTTTAAACCGTGCCGTCTTTGATAAATGTGGGTGAGCATTTGATGTCCCACCATTGTAGTTTTTAAGCCTCATCTATTAAAAAAAAAGAACAATTTCAACGGAATTATTTGTTTCATTATTTTAATTATCATGTGCAAGGCATGTTCCAAAACAGCTAGTTTAAAAAAAAATATCTGATATGTTCATTTTAAATTGAAGGTGTAGACGTAAATGTACCACGCTGCAGTTAGCCCGCTGTAGTTACCGTGCTGCAGTTACGGTCTGTATTCACCTGTCTATACGAGGTGCACTGCATCGTATCCGTCCTATGAAGCTGACACATCTACCTCAGCAAATTTTGCTCCGCTGAAGCCTTTTCACTTATGAGTAAATTCCTTTAGGATCCATGCTCATGTGTGGTGTTTGTGTTCAGGGTTGACGCAGTCGGTTTTCATGTATTGTACGTTATACATTCTGTGTATTTAAAAGTTGAAATTAAAGTATTACATGTGTTCCTGTTCGATAGTATTGCATCATGAGTTTTTAGTTTTGAGTCTTCATTTTGCTTATCTATTGTAATACAAACGTTCACAGTAAACCAATGTGCACTACTATATTATCTTTTACTGCCAGTTCATCTTTCACTCATTGGCAATTTCTTACGTTTCTAAGAGCAGTCGGCAACTTGTGCCTGTTGTGAAATGTTCAATAATCTCCGTTGTTGACGTTGACTTCTGGAGGAGTAGAGCACTTGAGAGTCTCGCTGTAACTAAGACCTGTTTTGGAGGATTTCTCGATGATCATTAGTTAGGTGGGCGCGTCGCTCGAGCCCGCTCTCAGCATCATTACTACGACCATGCCAGGCTTCTAATGGCGATCCCAAGCTGTTCTCATAAGCTATTAAGGCTACTGAGCAACCCAAGAGGAACGGCTGCTTGCTCCTGTATTTGTGTATCGGCAAGGCCATTGCCACGGCAGTTTGCTTTCGAGCTCCGGCAGATGACGGCCCGTCCCTAAGGAGGAGATGCTAGTCTCTTCAAATGAAACATTTGCCAGGAGATCTTATAGGTCTGCTCGATGTGAACTTAGAACTCATGCTTCTTGAAATCCGTGTTGACACCGCTACCTTTAATTGATATGAAAATACGTTGATTTCGTGACTAAGAATCGGGATGTACGCATTTTAATATTCCACTTACTGCATCAGGACTCGAAAACGGATGAAATGAATTTTGCATGCGAAATATTTCGTCTCCGGACTGCGGTTGTTAATGTTTCTTATACGATCACTTGAACAAAAATTAAATTTATGCCTTAGTTTTGCTTTTCGCGTAAAATGTGAGTTATCGTTTTGAACAGAGAATACCAGTGAACCATAACGGAATACAATGTACATAGGGCAATGAATTCTAGAAAATTTCTAAGCTTGGTTTATTCACCCTCGGGACTTAAAAAAATTGATTTGTTTCCTGACACGTTTACAGACACTAAATTCCTGTGGGAAACGCTGCATGGCAGGTCGGACACGGCTGTGGAACTTTTGAAGTGTCTCATTGTTGAATAAGAAATTCATGTCGAGAAATTATTATCGAGCTTATATGTAATGATCTAATCATAAAATTACATATCCTCTAGAACATTATTATTACATAATTGAATTAACTGTTCGAACACTCACTCCTTCGTATATTTTCTCCCATAATGTTTAGAGTAATATTGAGTTAATTCTTCGGCAGTTGTGAGACTAACTTCAACGTGGCAGTCGTCGCCTTGATTCCTTGTTTGTGTGTCTAGGACGTCAAGGACGACCAGCAGGAATGCTCGAAGTCTGCCAGGAGTCGCGGTAATGTTGTGCCTGGTATCCCGTCCCGAAATAAAGGGACACAGTATTATGTTGCACATTCATATATACTTAGGTTGTAGCGCACTGGAGGAGGCAGGGAGTGAGGGGGCTGTGGCATCTCTCAAAGACTCGCGCTGCAATTTAATCAAGGGAATCTACCATAATTGTGGCGGAGTTCTGTAATGCTAGCGTCATTATGGGCGTCCAATCCAAGCTTTGCTGACCCTTTCGGGCTGCCCTGCATGCAATATTGGGCGGCTGCTAACATACTCCTCTTGATGTGCCTCTTGGAGCACTCCCACTCTTATCAGTTGCTTCTCTTGTATGGATGGCTCTATTCTTACATCCGCCTTCACATTTATTTTCCGATGGAATGAATGCTACTCATTAACGTTCTGCTATGCCTTGCCGAGTACAAAACATAATTTCCACTTACTAGTTTACTTTATCAGTCGTCGTCATGCACAATATACATAGCTGCTCCTCAAATGAGGTAGCCGTCTATGAAGATTTCTTGTCGTAGCTCTAACAGGAAATTGTTTCTTATGTTATTTGCATGTTGTATCATAAACAGAATTTAATTCTTCTTGTTGGCTATGAACATTGTTGTTTGATTATTTCCTAGTATTAGGTTAATTTCGTTGTGTGAATTTATCTCCTGTTTTTTGTACTTATAGATGGCTTAGCACATCTTTGTTACCCTTTTTTAACTTGAGGTTCAATTTCTGCGTGCATATTCACAATTATTTGAGAGATTTTTATTTCAGATGAGATGATGCTAGGGCTACTAAAGAGGGAATATTTTACAGAAACGTTAAAATAGTTTTGTGAATATTCAAAAACTAAAGACCAAAATTCATCGTGAAATCGTGTCTTGCTTAAGGTAGGAATATACCGGCCATATTTCTATTCCGGAATTGAGCCGCTGCAGCAGCAGCAGCAGGGTTGCGTATGCCGTTCCGGCGCTAACAGGAAATTTTAGAAGGGACCCTGCATCTCGGGCCAAGATATAGAGTTTAATGCCTTGTGTTTTGAGTGCGCTTTTGTATGGCTCGGTGTTCCGTAACTTGAGCTGGCTTTATTGCCCTCACTTTTGAAGGAAGTTAGATTAGCCGCTACGTTATGAGTCACTCGCGCTCAGATGGATGGCCCGCCGCCAAATACCGTCCGCCTCACCGTGCCGTCCAAACTGCCATGTAACAAAAATTGCGCTTATTCTAACATTGCCTCCTAATTGTTGCCAAACCTTTATTGCTATCGTTCGTGAGAAGCATTGCCGTAAAAAGACACTCATGCTTTATAGTTATTGCTCGTGTTTAATTTGCCTCGACATGGTAGATCCAATTTTTCCTTGCCTCTTTTCCCTGTGAAGTTTTCGGCTTCGTAAGTCACAGTTTCTCTGCAAAATACGTGTTGTTACCTGCTCTGAGATGTTTCTTGGGCGCAAAACAATTCATATTATATATTTTGGAAGGAATAAATTGTGTCGTGATGTGCTGCATTCCATTGCTCCTGTAATGAATGCATTGCTTCCTTTTGTTCATTTGCATTGAATGTTTGGACACCTCCGGGGACGCGATCAGGTAACTGGAGCGACGGACAAGAGCTGCAGCGATGGTTCGAAATGGGCGTCACATCTCTAATGCATAGCATTAGTGGTCTCAGTGGCTATTTGTCGAACAAGCTTTCATTTACAACTCCAATAACTATAGGCGTACTTTCCTGCTATGAATTTCTGCGCTAAGGTAATTTGCCAGTTTTAAAGTATGTTCCTCTGCAAAACATTGACGTATTGTCCATCACATTCGAGCAGCTTCTGTGCATGGTGAGCACTGGGCAGACTTCAGTCTTTTGCCATCTACATAATCAACAGTGTCCAGGGCAGGAGTTGAAATTAGTTTCGAAACGTTGTGCCTCTTTGTTGCTTTTTTGAGACTTGTCTGCGCTGCATTTTTTAAAGGGCTATTCAGCGCAATCTGTTGAAGTGGTGGGCAAACTTCTCTTGCATGCATCTTTTTTCCAGGTTTTCCTTTCCTAGCGCGCCTGTTGCACTTTTTCGAGGCTTCCACATTCACTTCAGAGAGAATGCAGCACGAGTTCTTTAGAGCGTTCTGCATGAGCAAACGCAGTGCTTAACCCAATGAAAAATTGCGCTCTTTTTGCCTTTATCTTCTAGTAAACTTGCCTTTCGTACTTGGAAAATTTCTATCTTTTCATTCTAACTTTCGGTGAACTGAACCATATTTTTTGGGGTCAGTTGGTCCAATCAATAGCGCAAATACGGGCAAAATATTTATACTGAAGCGCAAATAGCTTTTATTTGTCTTCATCATTGACAACCCAGCGTGCAAGTATGAAACTTCTTTAGTCCGCCGCTACAACTCTCCATGCCATTCTGGTCCATTCAGTACAACACATTCTGAAGATGGAAAGGTGTCACTCTGCAATGCATGATGTATATTCACTTAGTGCGTATCATGTCGATTTCCACGGTAAATTATGTGCATGCAGTTCCATGGATTAGCTGTGTATTTTTCGTAAGTTTTTCTACCGAGTATAGTTCATATTCTGAGAGTTTTTATTGGTGAAAAATCAAAATGATCTTTACTGTTAATGTTGTTTCATAGTGAACTTCAGAATGATGAATTAAATAATATGAGTAGTTTTCATTAGAATGAGTTTTGTCAATGGATGTAAGATGAATTTATTGATGAAGTACTAGACTTTCATTCTTGGAGTAAGAATTGTACAGTGTATGTTTATTGGTGTGCTTCAAATTCCGTGGCTATACTTGGCTATTGCAGTATTTTGGTCTAATAATAGGTGTGATTGGTTAAAGACTAGGTGAGAGAAGTAGGTTGGTTCACTACTTAAGGATCGCTGCCCGTACTGTGGCGAGGGAGGGATCTAAACCTTGACTGTATAGCGAATTCAATTCGTGAAGAACTTTTAAAATTTGATCAGAGTGTGTATGGCCAGTAATTTGTGTTCAAAGAAAAGGGAATGGGACGCTCTTTTGGGTGCAATTTCCTTGTATTTTCTTGGTGTGGGAATTTTTTTACGGGGATGATATTTTATATTTGAGAATAAATGTTTTGGAGTTGGTTTTTATGAAAATTTCATGACTTAATGTAATGAGAAATGAGGTGTGGGAAAGGTTTTTTACATGGGTTCGATTTAGCTGCTGGTATTTTTGAGGCTACCGAAGAATATGAATTTCCTACGTTTAGCGAAAACATGGAAGTCTGAAAAGGCAGCTCATTACAGTAATAAAAGACATATGTTTCAGATTGTAAATAGATTAGTTGATTGATATAGAGGGAGCAAGTGAGAAATTAGAGTAATTGCCATGGTCATATTTGCAGAGATAGAGAGTGGGATTGCGAGAAGCTGAATTGAATGAAAGATTCGAGTGGGAAATTACAGTATTAACTGAGGTATAATACGGCTCTGACTTCTTCTTGATATGTCCATGATAGAAGGGCTGCTAAAAAAATGAGGCTTGAGTAAGCCGACGAGAATTACCTAATTTCATTTTCTATTCGACTAACTTGATCGGGGTAGTGGCCTGGAATTAATTGTTTTTGAGACTGTGATCCGGGCAGTTGCACGAATGGTAACAGACTCCGACTACATACGTCTCTGGGCTAAAGTTTTATTATATATTCTTTGAATTATTCATAATAATATTCTTACGCTTACGATCGTAATCCTTAACTTAGCGGGGAATTATAGCAAATGATTATTGCATCGAATTATGTAGCAGGTGTGATACTACTTAATAACCTATTTTACGTCATGTCTAGAATATTTTTTTTCTTGTGGAAGATGATATTGCCCTGCTATTTTGCTTCGGACAATACAACTGATCGACTTGATTCTCGCTAGCTCTAATTTCAAGCTAACTAAGTACAGTCCTCCTCGATCTTGACGTAATGAGTTCTGACGTTTCGATGTGCCAATTTGTCTTTCATTATCGCTCTCTGGACGCCCGGTTGGTTGTAAACACTCACTTTTTTCAGTGTTCTCATTTTGTCACCTTCGAGCGCTTGGAACGCACCGTTAGACTACTTAAGCGTCGGCGGTTTTGAAGGCATCTTGATTTGTTATAGGAAAATTTCTAGTTTCACTGTTCCTATGTTTATTTAAACTTGTATTGGTCGTAATCAAACGAATAGTGTTCTGGAACCTGAAGTGCATAAAAACTTTATAAGCAATGGAGCGCTTTGTCTACCTATAACTCAGATTTCTAACTTCCGGTAATCAAATTTCCTACTGCATAAATTTCTCGAGATGCTATGCCATGTCACCGCTTTAACGTGGATCAAGAAGTGAAAAAAGTAGTGCGTGAATCGTTGCGCGGTGACAGAAAATCTTTTTCTTTTAATAAGAAACATGCAGACTTGTTGACCCCTGGTCCTAATGCATCCGAAATAAGAACATTGAAGAAATACGTACTATCTCTTTTTGTTCGTTTTTGTTTAAATGAGTCGCTAAACAAAGATTGCCGACAATCCTTGTTTCTCGTTATCTTGCCTCAGGAACTAAATGTTCGAAAATTCGATTTTTAACTGGCTTTATAATACATAATTTTCTATGTAAAACTACATTGCTGTGAGTCTCAATTTCATGAAATAGGTAAATTTACTCGGGTTTTTACTTTTTGTGGTTTTTACTAAACTAATGTTTGAAAGAACAGGATTCCATGACTAATTGCCATCTTCTATTGTTGTACCAGCCTTTTTTACACTAATTACATGATTGAATCTGATCCAAATTCGAAAAGTCCTGCCTAGTTGATAGTAGTGGAGTTTCTTGAGCACGTATACGTATTCCACTGACTGACAGTTTTTTTTGAATAATTACTCCGATGTATCTCTGTATTTTTGCAGTTACCATTTGTATTATATAGTAAATAATTTTTTTATGTTGAAATCACCCGTTTTATCTCGTTTATTTTTATTCCTTGAAAAACAGCTCAGACGAATGACCGTGCGTTCGACTTTAGTTTGCTGGAACTTTTAGCCGGGACCTTGTCAGTGGCTGTACAGATGCCAGTCCATTGTTCATCCAGACCTGGTGAGGGTAATGGAGTGGGACAGTGTAGATCATATCTCTTTCAGCTATTTCCATGTTTGTTTATGTTTCAACTGCTCCTCTGTGAGAGTAATTATTAACTCTGTAATGAAGAATACTTCATGGAAAAGAGTAGTCATTGTTCAATTTATTTTATATAAGTATACAAACTTTTGTGAAAAATATGCTGTTTTTTTATCTGTAATTCGCTAACAGTTTCGCCTTTTTATTTCTAATGGATCGTAAAATTCATTGAAGAATTCGTGTTTTATCGTTTATTTGAATGAAATTATTAGTTTTCTCTTTCATGTGCTTAGTCAATGGACCAAGATTCGTACCGATGTGAACAAAACGACCTTAGTATTTGCCTGAATAATATTCGTCCCTTTATTGAAAACATGCGTGATGGCGTTGAAGTCTTTTGCGCCGATGTGCCTTTTTTGTGTATCATTCATCTGATCTTCGGTAGTTTTTCCGTTGAGCGTAATTAGTGTTGATTACATTTATGAAGACGGAACGTGATTAACTCGAGTTATTTATTCGCTCCCCTCCGTGGCTCGTGTTCCCGCTAGGCTCGGTGAGAAGAATCTTGTCTGTGAAAATTGAACTGAATCGTATCTTAAATAGCCCATGAAAGGCTAGCTCTGCTCATTTTATGATGAATTTAATTGAATTTATTTGCATGTCATAACGCATAAGCTGAGTGAATCGCTTCATGCGAGGCGAAATTCTCATTTGGGCTCGTGCGTGCATCTGCGGGCATTGATTAATCGCTTTGGCTGCCTTCGTTGATTTTTTCCTGATGCAAATAAGTCATTTGTTTATTAGCAAGGCCTGTGATCGATCACCTTCCAGATGCTCGTTCCAGTCCTATGCTTCTTTTCCCAATATTAGACTGCGCGTGTGTTATTAGCATCTCTTATTCAAATTTACTTTAAAAAATGACGCTAAAAGTCAGACGTGGGTATTTTCAAACTTTCGGGCTCTTTCGCGAGAAGCTTGAGCCTGATTTTCTCTTCTCGGAGAGCCCGAGTTACGCTGCCCTTTTTATGATTAGGTCGTGTTTTTATTTGCTTGTGCGCAATAAACTTGGTGGCTGTTGCTTTACACAATATTTTCATGAGCTTGCACTCAACCTAAGTTTCTTGAGCATGTAGACGTATTTCTTGCAATTTAATTCCTTATGACACTTGATCAGTAAATATCTTGTCGGGGGTAATACCTCGGTCGTTAGTTGCCCTCTTTTTAGAATGTGAATAGGCGAAAGTGGCCCTTCATTGCTGCATTTTACGGCTTGCAGAGTTAGCGTGTTCTTTCATGTGAATGTATTTGAAGCAGAGGATCTTGGTTAATTGCTAATTATTAAAGCGAATTTAATTTCACAATTTTATGTAACAGGTGTTCAGAGTTCGTTCATTAATTACGTTTGTATGAATGCACTTCAATTTAGGTCTTCTTCTGAACAGTTGAATTTACGAATTTATATCTGAATTTATGGTGAAAAGCTTGAAATATTTTAAAGTTGGGTGTGATGGTTTATATGACCCGTCATTGGGTTTAGATGTTTCGATATATTTTGACGTCATTTATTTTTCGAAAGAACATTTGCAAGAAAATATGTTTAATCGCGTTTTGTTTAGAACAGTTATTGCCATTGCTTGGACGAAATGTAAGAAAGACAAGTAGTTTTCCATTTCAAATCATTTGATGGAGGTGAACTAGCGCTTTGGATGCCATTATTGTAATGAAGTTGAATATTTTGGCCGCGCTTGTTTCTTTACATCAACGCTTGCTGATATTAAGAAGTAGGAAACTTTCACGTCCGTAATTTTAATGCGCTCCTTTTTTATTTTAATTCTTTCACGTCCGTAATTTTAATGCGTTCCTTTTTCATTTGAATTACATTTGCGGATGTGAGCGTACGTGCTACTAACGCAACAAAAACGTGCAAGTTATATTTGTAGCGACATCAGGTAGTGGAGCGTGCTAGAAATAAAATTTATGCGCAGTTGCGCCTGCGCACCTAGCGCGGCGTGGGCGCTGCAGCACTAGCCGCGGCGTGTGAATGTCACCCTGTCCGACTGAGAGCTGGTGCTGTATTGGGCACTGAATTACTTGCGTGTTTCTTGTGCTACGACTGTCGATCTATTTCAAGGCGCCCCTGCAATACGCTCCAAATTCTCTCATTTCATGCTATGGAGCTGTACTGGTAAATGCTCGCGCTAGACATACAAATGATTTGATTTTTGCGCTTCACTTTTATTGCTCGATTGTTGAGACGCCTTCACAGTGCAAGTGTAATTATTGTGTTGATTTGGTTACTGAAGATAGTTTGTTGATAAAATGAGTAGTAAAAACTTGGAATATTGAATACTGAAATTGTGAAATACTTTTCATTACTGAAAAATTTGTGCACAAAATTAGATAAATATTCTGTGTATGGATTAATAATTAAGAACTAATCAATTGAATTAGCAGTTTAATGAAGATATTACTTTAACTTGAAAGTTTTTAATACGAATTTTCAAAATTATCAGCCGACTGCAGAATATTCTGGAGATTACAGTTTTAATCAATAGTTTATCTGTATTTCAAGTACATAGAGGTCCAAAACAAATGCACTCACCGTTTTCGCAACGAAGACCCGCACATGCGCGCAAATTGCCAGCAACCGCCACCTACCTCGGCTCATTTCATTAATGGTTACACTAGACTTCCGCACGAGATAAGTGAGTAGAATTTTTTTTAGTCTCGAAATTATTCAATTTGAAACGGTGCATTTTCAGCCTCATCTTTGGTGTTAAAATGAGTTAGCGTACTCTCTGTTTATTTAGAGAGTAAGAACAATGCTAGTGTATTTGTGTATCGTAAGCAAAGTCAGCTCCACAGACGAGAAATTAGTCACCTATTATTTTTCGAGCTCCAGCTATTTACTACGTTCATCGATCGGTTTTCAAAGCTGTAACCGAAGTCAAGGTTAAATGCAAGTGCTGAAAACTCATCAGTTTTCATTCAGAGCTGGCAAAGTATAGACTTGTTTCTTATTTGCTCCGCAACGAAAACAAGACGTCTTGTAATGGCAAAAAAAAAGTTATTTCATTTGATCAAGCCAAGAGACACCCAGTGAAGGAAGTAGCGCTATTCGTACTGTTATATGGGTCTACGAACGATGGAAACAATCCAGCACATACGGCAATTCAGGGTAAATTTGTGGTCGCAGGAAAATTCCGACTGATAGGGACCGCTGCCGTGTGTCGCGTATTTGTCGAATGAAACCGCTTTGCATCAAGGATTAAGTTAATAGGAAACGTCAATCGTGGCCCTTCTCTCGCTGTTTGTGAATGAACTCTACCCAAGGAACTTGATACAAGGGATATATGGAGCAGAGTTGCTCATAAACGGCCGATGTTAACTCCTGCCCACAAGTCCATTCGTCTAAACAAAGCCACTACACACTCACATTGGACTGCAGAGCAGTGGGAAGTGTCATGTAGTCAGACGCATCACGCTTGTGTCTCTATATCAATGATGACTGCCGTCGTATTCATCGACGACCTCATGAACCCTTCAACGAAGGCCGTGTGCAGTGGGCGGGACAAGGAGGAGGATAGGTCTGTCATGTTTTGCAGTTGTTTCGACTACACAGAAGTGGGTTCTTCAGTTGAGGTATCCGTCTAACTGAATCAGCATCGAGACTCGCGAACACATTAGATCTTAAAAGTCTTCATTTTTACACCTAAATCGATGGGCACCGTACCGTATTCACGCCCTTCACACAATATCTGAATGAAGAAAGGCATGTTGCTTTGCCTATCTTTCAGGATGATAGTTACCGGCTGCATCAGGCTAGAACTGCCATTAATTCACGTGACAGTCATTCAGGATATGTTGGAGATTTAGACTGGCCAGCTAAATCCCCAGACATGAACCCAATCAAAAAATTTGGAACACTTAGGACAAGTTAGACGTTGAGAAGATCGTCTTCGTACTGTGGTCGTCCTGTGCAATCAGTAGATGCAAGAGTTCTTTAAAATCGAGCAGGTGTATTTTAGGACCCCTGTAGACTTAATGTTTTGTTGAATTGACGGCAGTGTTATTCGTTTTCTCGGAGATCCTACGCCATATTAGTAGCATTTGACTAATTTTTCGTCTGGGTAGCTTACAATGAGGTTTAAACTATACAAATCAAATAGTTGCGTTTGCCAATTCGGAGGTCATCGCTGTGTGCGGGAACTGTTCTCAGAGCATCTCTGCAGTGAGCCAAGCAAGCTGTGATGTGAGGTGCTGCCCACCGGCTGCTCGGTTTTACGCCATCGACCAAGTGCGAAGGTTTTCTGAAGCTGCGCCTTCACGCAACTCACCCGCGGCTGTACTTCAGGGTAGCTCCTTCTGCAATGTGTTCTGGCTCATGCTGTACCTGTGGAGCTGGGAACAAGAATGATCGTTGTTTATTTTCAGACGAGGAGTTTTGTGATATAGCATTCAATATTTCACCGGTGTTTTATAATATTACTCTTCTATCAACACTTCGGGATATTTTTTTTTTAAATCGAGCTCCATATTTTGTTAGTGTTTTGTTACTTTCTAGGAAGGTGTGCCGCCGGAATTACCTTAAACCGTTTCGGATAAGTTACTTCCTCAACTTCAGTAAATAAAATTGCTGAGCTTCAATCGAGTAGAGGGAAGGGGGCGTGATGACGTTCCCTGTCATTCTTAGCGTTCTTGAGAAATTTGCGTGCGTCTGGGGTATGTCCAAGTACTTGTAATGAAGTCAGCAATGCTCGTCAAAAGGATTTGTTTACTTTATTGTGGGTTTTTTATTTCATTTTTTTCGAAAGAAGGCCGAGATGTCAAGCGTCTGTCTTCTTCCTCGAGCGTGTTAGTCTCTTATTTAGCTCCCTGCTTTATTTTTTTCATTTCTTCAGGATGTTTACGCTGCTTTTTCATGATTATCAAGGGCAACAGCAGCTTATTGAATTGGCGTTTCAGCTGCCACTTGAAACTACTTTTTCAATAAATTTTACAATGATGCGCCAATGAGTTTCATTATAATATTCTAATCAATTTCTCTATAATGTCCGACTCAGTTGTGAAGAAACTGGGCTTTAACTATATTTTGTATTTCCTTATAATATTAATTATACTCATAATATTTGAAATTATTAATTCCTCGACTGTCACTTGCTTTAATTTGACGTCCGTATCCTCGGCAGAGAAGTTAAATTTGAACATCGATCGTAGCATACACTGTGATCCCATTTAAATTACCTTGTCAATTCGCTGTAAGTCGTCCATATTTTGTGCTATGCAGCTAAATTTTAACACCGCGTTCGCCAGAGGCTCGGATTCAAAGGCCACGACTTAAAAATCCTGGGAGGCGTTGAAGAAGAGCACATTTTTATCGGGTAGCGACCGTTCACTACAAAGGTTACCTGATTTAATTATGTTGGGATCAAAAGACTCCTGGCGAACCAATAGAGCTTAAACGCCAGCAACGTCCCCATAATCACGCCCTACCAGCTCCTCTTCTATTCAGATGACATTTTTACTCATATTCATTACTGAGTGAATTGATCCAGTGCTTCAAATATTACTTCTGGCGGCTCCAAAGAAGATAATTAACCTCTTCACTTAATACTACTTAGTCTCACTGTAGGCTTGCTCTTATGAAAATTTCCTTAATATTGCTGATTTAGCGAATGTTGTATTTTACTGTAAAATGTCTGACACTTGAATAAGCATTTTTACATTGTCCTGGATCATGAAGTCAATCTACTGCGCCTACGATCATTTTTCACGAGAAATGTAGCAACTCTTTGATACTAGCTGAGCCTTCTACGTTAAGCATATAGCATCTCTGAAAGAAATAATACGTTAGCGAATATTTCGGTGCAGGCTGTTTGCACTGGCCCGGTCGCTTATTAGGCGCAGTGCGCGATGAAAGAGGTAGGCACCAAGCTGCCCTTCGAGTCTCTGACCCGAAAGGTAAATGAAGGAGAGGCAAATAAAAATCACCGTCTGAATAAGTCTGCTTTGTTAGTCTGGGCGATCGAGAAAAGGCCTAATTCAAGGTAATTGATTCTCCATTAATCTCTTCTTGGTTCGATTTTCTAAGCCCACGCCTTTCGAAGAGCTTCCTTGGATTAGTTCAACGAAGACTGTAGATCCTAGAAGACGGGGTTTGAATGATGGTTGTGTGTCCCGCATTCAGACGAAATTTAGACCGAAATTTTACTCACGTTACTTGACCTTCTTCCTTTTTGTTAATTGGAAGTCTACGTTTGCATCCTTTTTCGTCAGTAGTTTCTGAATTTTTACTGTGAAAGGACTGAAGGTTGAGGGTGTATAGATTTTATTATGTGGGTGTCCGCCACGAGAAAATCAATGGCTTTTTATAATCTTCTGTGTTTTTTGAAGATGATTGGGATGGGCGTCTGAAGTACGAGTGTTTAATATTTTCATTGCATTAAATTGGTTTTGTTGTAGCTGTTGATATTTTTCCTATTTCTTGATGACAACCTTCTTATGAGCTGCATTTTCATTGTTCATGTTTAGGGTATCTAATTAATACAAGTTCTTTCTCACTCCTTGTGTCCAAATCTCTAACCATTGTAATCCTCTATAAGCGAATCAAAATCTTACTACTTCCCGTCATTACCTAGAGCGTCATACGCAGAGTGTACTCGCACACCACAAATGCTTCTAATAAGCTTGTAGAGTATGTGTATTTAGCAGTTGTTCGCTGGTGTAGCTCAGTAACCTACTCCGCTACAATGATTTATGTTCGGTTAATTCTGAATACTTCATGGATTCACACTATAGTCAGCTGCGCTGTCCAGCTCTTGTTCAGTGTTTTTGTTTGCTCGGTGGTTTCAGTTCAAGGTTTCGCAGGGAATTGAGATGAAGAGTTCCCGCAAGTCTTGATCATTGGGTGAGAGGATAGCGCGGTGCTTCACCGTTCCAAGGACATCCATGTGCTCTAATATGCAAAACCCATAATTGAAGATCATGGAGGCAAAAAAGAGCGGATTATTTTTCGGAGAGTTAACATTAGTCAGCTGCAAAATTAGTGACATATTAGTGGAACTCTCAGGATGAAAGGATCATGAAATCCTCCTTGGTATATACAGTTACCTATTTTATTAGAGCAATTATGAGAGTAGAATAACTCGCGCGTAAGTGCTATTGTCGTGTCTAAACTTAGAGATTGTATTAGTATTGGTCTAGTAGGCGCTGCTGCTGATCTACGTGAACTATCCCTCATGTTAGTGCATGTAGTTTACGAGCGACGCCGACGACTGCTGCTAATGAAGGTGATGTGCTGCGGCGCTCGCATCCACCCCCCCTCCCCTTCTCAGCACTGCAAACGCGCCGGGAGGAAGGGGCTGGAGGTGGGATCGGCGCGTCACTGCATTCTGTCAACATGTGTTGGAAACTAGTCCCCATTGTTTTCGCTAGCCTTGAGTAAGATTGTTTTTCGCGTGTGTTCGTAGGTTGATGATTAGGAAAGTCGCTCTTGGTCTGTATCTTTTATGAACTGTTGTTGAGGTTTATATTTCTTCTTAAGAATTTGTGACGCGTGATTAAAAACTGTGTCCCCGTTTGTGAGTGGAACGCAAGGCTGGGAGAGCGCGCCCTCCTCCACAGATGTGTGCCGCAAAGATGGGCCATCGCATCACGGTGCTTCCCTGATGGATGGCCTAATAATTCAGAGTTTATTAGGGACTCTCGCTGCGATTTTTGTGCTCATCTCTGAAACTATGCCGTGGTCCTCATTGTCGGACTTGAATGCTCAAAGAAGGATTTCATGGCATGGTTGTTTCACTGGTCCACTTCCTCTGGTATTCGTTTCAAGTGTGGAAATCTTCTTTTTGAAATTCTCTTGTTTATGGACTTCCTAATTTTGTTTTTATTGTTTCCTTGCTGTATGCTAACATGCGTGATTCAGTAATTTTGTAGTATATACGTGTTTTCATGCTGTGTGCTATTTGGTTGCTTCATTACTTAATTGCTCCTTAGTTCGTCTGTTCCCCTTTGTGTGGGCTGTGTTACTTGAGATACGGAGATTCTTCGTCGGGGCGTTTTTTCTCTAGCTAAGACATGTGCGAAATGCGTGCACAATTTCAGTGACTGGATGCTTGCTGGCTTACCTTGGGGAAAATTGAGTTAGTGAGAAATATCCATTGGTATTCGCGGTGGAATGAAAGAACGTTTGTTTCGTGAGTCGGTCATATGTCCTTTCACACATTCTTTTGCAGCGTGTCTTATGTATAACCGTCTAACTGGAATTTCTTATAATTTTGGTTACCTCTTTTCTCTCTCTACGCTCTCATCTGTTTTAGATGCAATGATTGCCTCCCTTGCCTTCCCTGGTTTGTTGTCCCACTTGTACAATTGAAGTTGATCATGTCGTTTTTAAGAGGACATGAGGACGTAAGAGGTGAGCTTCATTTCGAAGGTCACTTAAACAACTCTATCAGAGCAGTTGCCGTACCCTGAACAAAATTGTCACAAAATGTTACTGCAAGATTCATGGACAATGGCTTAGATCATTTCGAGCCAAGGTTTCTTTCAGAGTAATAACTAGCTGAGTTTGTGTCACCTGTACATAAAACGGTTGAGAAAACTTGAAGGAACAGTGAACGTCACTTGAGTATGGAAGGGAATTGAAAAAGAAAAAGCGTCAGAAAAGCGAGTCGAGTAATTGTGTCTCGTTAGAGCGAATGAACTAAAACAATCAAAATTTGGCGTGACGAGAGCTTCAATTAATCATCTTCAGAAAGGTATTCAGTAGTGCTTAATACATCAAGCTACTGTTCTATTTTAAAATGGCCGACCAAGATCTAGCAATAGATTTTGAGATATGACGACATTGGTTTCATGAACTGAAAATACGCTGCTTTAAATTGTGATTATCATAAACATAAAAAGTTTTCAGAAGAACTTACCGATATGAACATAGCTTACAACTCAATATATCTGTTCAGTCTGCGCTTCATGAGTAAACAAGTTGAAGTATCAACTGGCATACAAGCCTCATGTATTACAGCACTTGCTTGTTAATGCAGTGAAGTTTGAGGCATTGTATTTTTGCTGAGCCTTGGCAGCGAGGACGGAAATGTAGGCGGAGTTGAGGCATCGGGGGAGCCTCGGAGCAATTAGCAGGATGGGTGCATTGGCGCCTCCTCTGGGACGCCCCTTCGAACTTTGCTCGCCGTGTGGCTCGAGGTCTTCTCTCTTACAAATTAAAACCAATTTACCTGAGGTGTGCTTCGCTCTAAACTCGCCCGACATGATCCTCAACTGTTTTGGAGAGCGTACAGTGCAGAGTTTCGTCTTAGGTGTTAGGACTCGTCCAGTCTGAGCGCCCGAGACTGGCCTAATATGCCTCCATCTCTCTCAAGTGTTGCAGTCCTGTTGTTCGTAAGTCCTCTCAATCAAAGGTTATGCTTTACTTGCCTAGTTCATGTGTCGGAAAATTTTATGGCGATATTCTTTGTTACATGACTTAATTTCGAACATTCTTCATTGCATTGTCTGCTGGCTTCACCACATTGTCTGCTGGCTTCACCACATTGTCTGCTGGCTTCACCACATTGTCTGCTGGCCTTCACCACATTGTGTGCTGCCTTCTCCTCTTCCTACCTTTATACACCGACGCTTGAGGCGTTCCTCCCTTCTCACAGACCAGCAGACTTGCCTAGAGATATGCCCGGGTTTCCTATGGTGTTACAGTACCAGTCTCAGGGGTTAAAATTTTGTTTCACTGATGGGCGACAAGTTGAAAAAAAATGACCTCATGCGTTTTTCAGGACTTGGGTTGTCTTTCATTGCAAAACTCAATGAAATTTAAAACTATCGGGAAACCTGCGACTGCACAAAAAAACAAACTTTCGCGCTCACGTCATTTCATTTCGGTATGGGAGGTTTGCCCAGTCTGTAATCCGTAGCACTTGGCTAATTACTGAAATGATTTCTCGTTGAAACTAAGACGAGTAAAGTTCTTTTTACGTGCACACTCTGTTCCACCTCGTCGCCGCTTTACTTGTGTGCGAGTTATTATTATTTTCCGGTTGCGAGATTCTCTGATTATTTTGAGTCTAATTTAGCATGATTTCCCCCGCAGTTGCGCTGCATTGGGAGGGCTATTTGATAGATTTATCTATGCCGAAGATTGGAGTTGTGTTGGGGCAACTATGAAAGCTGAGGAGGATTGTCGCGTTTAACTCAACCGTGTACAGGAGCGCGCGATTAGAGCAGTCTACTCACTCAGCGCAATGGCGGCTTCGCTGCTTGCTTTACTGCTGCTCTCTGCGCGAGGTCGTTTGGTCATTGCCTCCATGTTCCTAATGTTTGCTCATCTTATGTCCATTTTAGGAGTTTCCGTATTCTCTGTGTTCTAATAATACTTGCACGACCGTCAAGTGAAGCACAGTACACTACTTTCATTATGTCCTCAGATTCAAACAGGAATTTTCTTGTTCTTATCACTTCTTAGCTAAGAATTTTTTTCATTGCACTTTGATGTTGAAGCTTCCAAAAAGCTGGTAAGGGCATCAAATTGGAGAAAGTCCAATCTTCGTCATTTATGTAGAATGAAACTTTATAGTTCAATGGGCTTAAATAAAGTCAAATGTCAAATAAATCTTGTCTTGTTGATTTAATAAGTCTTGAAATAATCAATCAGTGAAGGAGGAAACATTGTTTCAAAGAAAAAATTTACTTAAAAATAAAGCTTTAGAGTGATAACGACAAACACATTCGATAGGTATGAAAGATATAAGAAATCATGGATGATTAAATACGACTTTCTCGAACTGCAATACCAAGTGTAAACATTTGAAAGCCCTGAAAAAGTATTTGCTTATGAGCTGCAAGGTGACGGCGTGGCCTCCTGTGTGGCCTTCCTGAGGTGTGAAAGCCTGAAGTTCCTCTGCCCGCCGTCCCGAGTGCTGCTACAACTCGTATCTATGGTCTTGCTCAGTACTAGGTTCACTTTTAAAACCTACCACATGGGACCAAAGACTGATAGTCTTATCACTTGCGAGCTAAGTCCTTGACAAAAGCAGTACTGGCTATCTTATGGCCAGGTGTGATGTATCATCGAAAGTCTTTGTCGCGAAATTGTCCAAGCGAATTCGAACCAGTTTTACGTGAAGTCGTGGAAATGCTGGTCGAACACTTCATAAATTAACTCATTGATGGATAGCGTCCAATTTTTGGGTGCTGGATAGTAATAATACCGAATATGTTTTATAGATTATACAGTGCCTCTATGTTTTTCTAATGAAATAACTTGTGCTTGAAAGTGAAAGTGACAAACAATTGATTTAATTTAGGTTTTCGGTACCTCATGACTTCTAGTCGTACCCATCGCGGAATTGCATTTATTTCAGTAACTGGGCAGTATTTTTCTTTCAAGTTTTATATATGATGCAAATGACTTTTTAACGATTAATTTTTACGATCCATGAAAATTAGTCAAATTTGTTGAAGAATAAACTTGATCCATTAATGGGTTAACGCATTACGTTCCTAGTAATGATTTAAAACTAATGAGATTGCAACGAAAGGAAGCTATTTAAACTACAAATCAGCGTGTAAAGAGAATTTTTATCGACGGTAAAATTTCGAGGTTAATTATCTTCTCAAAATCCATTTCCACGTAACTTGGAGTGAAAAATACTCGTTTTGTGGTTTTCATGTAAAAAAATATGTTTTTGTGGATTATGCTTATAAACTGTGTTCTAAGTAGGGAAGTTTTACCCTTGGATTGCAATGTTCACGTGAACATTTTAGTATTAATGGTTTCCTGCCTCTATTACTTAAAATTTCGACAATTTTTTTTTGGACTATAAACATTGGGTTGGCTTTAAACAGCTTTATTAAAAACGCGAGTTAACAGAAGAATAATTCTATTCTACCCTCAAGTAAAACTTGCATCCGTTTTCGAGACAATTTCACCCGTTGATAATCATGCCGCACAAAAAACCGTATCCCTGACTATGTGCGAAGCCACATAGTGTGTTAGTACTCATGTGGCGAGTGTAGTGCTGGCGCCACCTATTGTGGGGAGTCTAAGCATCACCAACAGGCGCGCTTTCGGGAGCACTAGGGCATCTCTTCTCTGACTGACAAACCTTAGGCTTAGAGTCTGCTCGAGACAGCAATATATTGAACGTGACCATGCGCTTGGTTTGGAATAAGGAAATTTTTCAAAATTTTTGCATTCGCCTGTACAGATTACATTATTTAGAAAATTTAATTATTATTCTGGTCCTGGATTAAAACCCTACTTTTCCATTTTTCCGTAACTAAAATGAAAACAAAATAATTGCCATGCTAAAACTCCTCGTTATGGTCAGGTTAATGAATTTTCTAATTTGCTTTTCTTCTAAATAATACCAGTAATAAATCTAGTACTCGTATTAATCAAAAGCAAAATTTTCACAAAAATTACTGGCATTTCCTGCTGTCTTTCAATAGATGACTTGGCCAATGCATCAATACTTTGTTGCCAAGAATAGGAATAATGTTACATGGTGTTACGTAAGAGAACTAGAAATCATTGATTTACGATCACAGACACATTTTGATCGACAGCGCAAGTTCTGCCCCTCTATCGTGAGGAAATGACTACGGAGCCCTATTTTTATTCTTTTATTGTGCCTCGAGAATATCTTATTCAAGAATTGTTTTGTTTATTTCCTCATGCACAGAATCGTGAAGATGAGTGACGTTTTCGCTCGAAAGTTCCATTTTCAAGCGAAGAATTGTGTTCGTCCCCGATGTCGTGTTCAGAAGACGCTTCTGATTTAATAATTATCTTTAAATATTTGATTCTGACAGTGACCAGCTCGAGTCACTCGAGCCACATGTAGAATAATTTTCTTTTCAAATGAAAGTAAAAATTACTGATAATTTTGTGATGTCACAGTTCCGTATTTAATGGGAACATCATGTGATATTTTCAGGTGTATTCAGCGTGTCATCAGTTGAGGACATTTAATTTGAACTCTAATTTAATTCGGAGTGATCCATTTTATGGGCTAATATTTTTTATTAGTGAAAATTCTGATTTCGTTTCTTACCAATCCATGCTTTGGCAGCTAAGCTTCCAAACCAAAACATTGGTAAAGGTAAAAAGTGTCATTGCGTACTTTTTCTTCTCCGTAAATGTATTAACCGTCTAGTTTAAAAAACATCTCGGGATCATGTCGCCTTGCTCCCAATGCTGAAACGAATCCAGAGTTTCGGCCGGCCTCGCTTTTTTGAAACTCATCAGAACAAGTCACGTATGTCAGCGTGCTGTTACTCATGGGTCTTCCTTTCTTTCTTTTTGTCCGATCCTTGTATTGAGAACAGACGCACTGCAGCTTCGTCATGGCCTTCTGTGATTGCCCTGATATTTGGGAAGGCTCACTCCATAGGATTTATACTTCGGTGTGTTCGAACACTCAACGCTAAAAAAGTGGTATACTAAAATTGCAGACTGTATGATCAGGATAAACTTCTAAATTACTGCGTCTTTCAGCCTAGGAAATATTTTTCTTTTCCTTCAAACTTACAAGGTTCCCATAAGTTTTAGCTGGCTTTGAGGTAGTTGTCTCTTGAATATATTGCATATGAATATGACTTTCTTCCTCTAACTTCGCACCTTCTTCACACTTCGCTGCTGTTTTCTGGTCAATATCCTTTGCAAAGTTCGATCTTTACGTGTATTGTTGGGAGCTTGAACCCCAGATTGACGAGCTTTTCTAGCTTTTTTTGTTGGCTCTGAAATGCAACCGACTTCGGTTGCACCAGACGGTAAGAGCTGTAGTTGCGTTGCTCTACAGTGGTGATACCATGTTAACCCGTTGATGCAGTGTGGCCAAGATTTTTGCCTCATTATATGTTTCTATTTATTAGGTTATTTATGCTTAGACGGGCTTGACACGTTGATCGTAACGTGCGTCATATGTGTACACCTCTGCGTTAGGCTCCTCCATAGTTATGTTGGGCTTGGTTTGAAATCGGAGGCACGCGTTTTGAAGTTAGACGTGCTTTCTTCATGTATGCTCTCACTTTCTTTATTCGGATTCATGATTTGTTATTTTAGGGTTTAAGTATGGGGGTTCTCTATAAGCGCAAGAAATGTATGAGCGTCGATGCACAGGTAGACCGTTACATACAGAGGAATGAATTCTTCCATTGGTGTACCCGTTGGCCAAATCGCGTAGAACGTTTTCTAAATCTGGCTACGAATGGGACGCGTAAGGCACTTGCTACAGTTCGCCCGTTCATGTTTTTTATTCAAACATCCATTCAAACGAGCAAAAAAACAACGGAAGTGATATGGTTTAGTGAGAAATAAATTCTGGCATACGTAAACTAACTTAAGGCTCAAGTGCGTGTTACAAAATTTCGTTCACTTATTCAAATTGTGAAAGACTGCTTTTAGCTATGCGCTTAATGTGTGGGCTCGTTCAGCTAATTTATTCTGCGTCATGGTTCAGATCAGTGCAGCAATGAATTTTGAGCTCTTTTCAGGAATACTTCTGACGGTGTCGGTGCTAGTCAGCACTCCCTAGGGACTCACCATTGCTCACGGGTAACTCGAGCTGCACTCCATTGCACACCTAACGCTACTCGTGACCTGAGTCAGTAAAGTCAATTCTGCAATTCGGCGGACCGAGTTTCTTGTTCGTCCCTTTTCTTACGAGGAAGAAGCCGACGTATCAGCGAACGAACCTTCTGTATGAAGAGCTATGGACCTATCTTATTATTAAATTTAACATACTTGTACATTTGCTGTCATTTTTTGACATTTTTCGAATGTTTGTGGTGGGGAATCGCATCGTTACTCAATTGCTTGCCGACTTCACTTCTTTCAATTTTCACACCTTCTCTGGTCTCTTTTTTTTTGTCTTTCCTTCCTCTTCATTCTTAATTTGCTGTTTCTACGCACCGAAAATTTTGTGTGGGAACACACCCTGTAGGTAGATTCCCCATTCTCTTTAGTTCATTCTAAATGGTCCCTTCTCTTCTGTGAGACGTGATCAGAGTCTCTGAAGCGCTGCAATGTGTGCTACTACAACAACCTATGTGATGTTCGTGTTTCGTACAGCCCATTTGCAATTTGAATTGCTGGACAATTTTATTTTTTCCGCGCAGGTTCTAGATTAGTTTTCTAATTACTTCAGAAGCACAGATCATTTGTCAACACGTACTCATGCTTTCTTTTGCTTATTACTATGAAGTGTCATGGAGTTTCTCTGCTTTCAATGCTCGAAATTTTGCTCACTAGAGTCATGTTGCCTCCATGCATCAAAAGAAACTAACACTCGAGTCTTAACCCCTTTATCAACAAACGGGTCGCGCTTCAGTTCAACGAGATGCTGCATTCCTGTTCATTATGAGTAGACTCTCAAGGAGCAGCCACACGAATCCTCCGACGCACGAGGCGCTCTAAAATTTGTCGAGCCCGTCATCCGTCCTGCGGCCCTTCAATAATCCCAGTAAATTACCAGAAGTGATTCGCTCAAGTTTTTAACACTGAGTCCGCTGCAGTGTCGGTACTTGCTGCTGGCATCACGCGGTCACAAGTGAAGAAGTTCATCTATTTATAAGATATATTGCCAGTATTATAGGATAAGTACCAAATAAATCTCCGTGTCTGGTGTTTGGTGTATTAAAAGTGTGAAATAAGTGTTTTGTTAGCATAGTTTTTCAAAGCCAGTTTCTATTCGTTATTTAGTAAAGTGTTTAGTGTCCCTTTTACTAAGTGTATTTGAAGATAAAAGTGCAGATAATAAATCAAGTGAACCACGGAAATGGCTTGTATATTTTACCATGAAGAGTGCCAAGTATTTTTGTGATTACTGTCCTGGGCCCCGTGTGATGCGAGTTCTCATCACACCAGTTCCAGGACTTGCGGTATCATCACTTCATTATGTTCAGCATCAAGTGCTCTCTTGCTTCTACATTCGTCTCTGACCTCGTCAGTCATTAAGCTCATAATGAAGATATGCGACACCATGCGCACGTGGTCTCGACCTCTCAATGCTGAATGGTGCCGGACCTCAGGTATTGGACTGCTCCAAGTCTTTGAAGTCTGAATCTCCTATTACGTTCGACGCTTCGCAAGCTGAACTGCTGACAATGAACCTTCGTACCTGATGACCGCAGCTTAGAAAAGAGTAGTCTCCTTACTCATGGTTTGTACTCCGTCTCACGGTAAGTAGAACGTATTGTCAACGCCCTGGTCAAAAGGTGGTGGTGTCTCCTTTAAAATAGGGTGCATGTCTTTACTCCTTGACCATCCTTTTATTAAGTGGCGTTGTGTTTGTTCCCTCAACTCCACAGATCGCAGCGAGCATTGCCCTACTCGCTGCCTCCAAACCACCCCGGCAGCCCCAACCGTGAGAGTTGTGTCCTCACCCTTGGTGGACACTACTCCATCATGGGGGCCCCAACTGGAGAGACCAAAACCATCTCCTTTGGGAGCCACTCACCATACGATGAGGGTGCCGACCGCCTGCACAAACCTTCTGGCCAGCAGGTCGCACTGTCTATCTTCATTGCCCAAAAGACCATGCGCGGTGCTAAAAGCTATAATCATCGCCGCTGTGCTAAAGCAAATACCGAGGCGAAAACTGGCCACTTCAAAAGATACTCGCATTGCTTGGGAGGGCACGGGCTGTTCCGAGGGTGGTTTGTATTGGCTGTCATTGCTGCGTCCATGCTGCAAGTCGTCCATCCTCTCTCCTATGCAAGTAAGTTATTTTATTTAAAATTGTTTGTAAATTATTCTTTTAATAGTAGTGTGGAATTTTTGATATATTCATTCTACGTGAAAGTAGATGATGCAAATGGAACGCGTCGAATTGTTTTCTGGTTTACTTAGAAGTAAACCAGAAATATTTCCTGCATTGTGAAAGTTGTTCATAAAACTTTCGATAATCTAATAATCATACTTGTATCTGTGCTACTGTGGTTGATTTTTATTTGATATCAATCTCTGAGAAATGTTTCATAATCGGTGTTAACTATCATCCAATTTATGTAAGGACTATTAAAGAGCATGAAAAGTTCTGCGATCTCAACTGTAATAACTTATGGCTGGAACATAATCAAGTGAAGAATATGGTAAGCCGACATGTTTGGTTTGCTACAATCAACGAAATCCGTTTGGTTTTCGTTGGCTTTCAATATATTTTTTCTCCCTGCTACAATGCCAATTTGAGCATCTTCGACTTGCGCTGATGGTGTTTTATTGGACTCGACCGCTTATACGGATCATAATTTGGACTTTGAGGTGCAATGCTCATTCAGCCAATGCCGTTTTCAGATATTTTCCTTCAACTTTTTCCGAAGATTCCCCACCAGAGGCGACAATAAGTTCTGCAGTTTATGGGACTCATTTTGCTGGTTGCTATGTGCTTAAAAGTTAACTTACCCATTCTCGAAGTAAAATTCCTACTGTTCCCACTTTTGATTTATCAAAACAACTGATATGCTGCCCTGCGATGTTTAACCTAGATTTCAAAGGTAAGTTTCTATATACTTTTTAAGAAACCAACTAGGTTGAGTCAGTGTGCTCGTGTTTTCGTTTTAGTTGATTTAGTTCGGCTGCTTGACCAGCAGTCATTAGCTCTACCGCGCAAACTGTTATTCTCTTGGGTTCAGTGGGACTCCACTTGCTGCAAATGGCATGTGTTTTTATGACCTCGCCCTTAGTGAGTTAACTCTTAATGTTATTGAGAAAGCAGCGACTTTGACGCTGCTAAACTTTCCATTATTTTTGATGCATTGCAAATTAGCTCGCTGCTGTTTACTGAGACTTCATTTATGGATGTATTGAACTCCTAGGGGACTGTTACTGTTTTCTAAGTGCTGATTGCGTGACATAATTTTTCTCTTTCGTTTCTTTTACCTGTAACCTTTGGGTTTTGCATAGTTTATGAAAACGTTTTGAACTGGAAAGAACTGTTGAAGTTCCTTTATTTTTCAGGAAGTAAAGTTAAATTAGTGTTCGGATCACAATATCCAACATGTATTTTTGTTCGTTTTTCTCTTGTTTCAACTTTTCGTCTCTCGTAATTCTTGTTTAATTTTTATTTATATTGTTTGTTCCTCAGATGAGATATGCTTTCTTATGGGCCCATAAGTCCTTTTACTTAACATTTTGCTAAACCTCAGGCTCCTCAGCCATGGTCTATCGTTTCGTTGGAGAGCATCGAATGATGAGCGGTTACATTTTATTGGCAAGGCTGAAGCTGTGGCCTTTAATCTGGTCTTTGAGGTTATCGCCGTCCATCAAAGGACGTCATATAGCGTCCACTTCAATGCCTGAGCGCACGCTCTAAGCTGCGTCATCCTGGAAACCTTACATTGCCTTCTCAGTGTCGAGCCTTCATGACTGATGCCCCGCTCCTGCCTGCCTGGTAGCCGACGTGTTGTGCCCACTGCCTCAGTGATCATTTCATTGTTGTTTATTACTTAGAGGTGAAATCCGTACTTCATCAAATAGTATAGGGTGTTTATTTTAGGTACTTTGTAGACGATGATTACGGTTGCTGAACTGCGTCAGTTTTCTTGCCTATCTCTAAAATCAAATATGTTGATTCAACCCTAGTCTGTAGTGGGCGTCTTCTCATTTCAATTTGGTTGGATCACTGGAGTCCAAGTTCATTAATTTCAAAAAGCTTGACTGTAGTTGGAGCCAGTCCATTTCAAGGCGCTTGGCTAGAGTAGGAGTGGGTTCATTTCAAGGCGCTTAGTTGGAGTCTGAGTCTTCGTTTGAGCGCTACTCTTGGAAACTGACGCTCAGGTTACCGACACTTGGCAGTCCTTATCCTTCTGATAAGTCCTGCTCTGCTTCTGCTTGTATTAATGTTCGATATTCCAATGCTGAGGTACTGTGAGTCACGTACAATTGCTGCAGCTCTCTCCGAGTGTTTTTCTGTAGATTTTCTTTCAGCGCGGCTCATTCGTAGTGATTGTTTACTTTTTAGGCGAGGACGTTTTGTGGATTTTAGATATGATTGTAGTTTAGCTCGGTCGCTGCGGAGTGTTTGTCCAGCCCTCCTTGTGTCACGGCGAGGCAACAATAGAAGCCCTTCAGCTCGCGGCAACCTCAAGTGTATCGTCCATGTGTTGCAGCCTCTTTCTGGATATCCGGCAAAATCTCGACAAATTTATCTTTTTGTGAACGTGCTACAGAAGTTCATTCAAATTTTATGTGAAAGTTTAGCTGGAATGATTTTTACTACTCCGTAGTAGAGTAGAACGATTATTTCTCTTCATTTTGTTCGCGATTTCGTGAGCACTCTTTTGCTTTAATGTTTGATCCGAAAGCTTTTTAGTGCTCCGTATACCAGCTCGTCGCTTCTCGCTCAAAAACTCTTTTTTCTTTTTGCTTCTTATCTCCCCCTTGTGTTGAAGCTCGATACTTTTCCGCCTTTGCTTTGAAGTGTTCAACTTTTCCATACTGTGAAAGGTTTCTCGAACGGATTTGTGTAGCTGACTTCACTTTTACTCTACTCCTACCGATTCTATTCATTGGACCAATTGCATTCTTCTTTTAAAGTACTTTTTTGTCGACATCCTGAGAGGGCCCCGACGAAATGTTGATATCAAATTTACTGATCGCAGCTATCGGAAATGCGTTCGTTTCATTGAGAAGAGGTGCCGTCGCTGGAACGGTGTCTTCAATACCAAGCTCATGACTCGCTCCGTTCTCCTATGTAGATTTGACTGCACCCAATTCACGTATTAGATGTAAATAATATTAGAATTAAAATAATACTCTTGTAAACAATACTTTCAAATGAAAATAATTACCTTCAACTCAAATCCTGTAGTTCTAAGAAAAATTTTTGTTCTTTCAGTTAGCTCGCTTATATACGAGTATTGTGGCTCTTGAAATTGAACCTAATATCAATCGACTCTCTAAAGAAATTGTGAAGTTATTTAGTGAAGTGAGACGCATTCTTGAGCGTACTATAGTTTCAAACATCAGCTTCTTCCTCAGTTCAGTGAATGTTGAATTCTTGAAATTTTTAACATGCACTGCCCATTTTTGTGCTTGCACTTTCACTTCGATACGATGGACCTCTTCTCGCCGGATTGCAGGAGTAGCAGACAAAATTTCGAGCAGCCGATGCGTTTGACAGCTCCTCGCTCAGTGGATGAAATTGTGCCTTGGTTGTGTCACTTTGTTCACATCAGTTTAACAACAACACTTGTAATTGTTAGGCTTCACTTTATGGTGGGCATCGTGAATATGTTAGGCATCGTGAATATGTTGGGCTCCGTGAATACGTTGGGCTTCACTTTGTGTTTTCCCCTTCTGTAGGCTGCTATGTAATCGCTGATCTTACCTTCTCTTCATGGAGCCTCAGGACAAGCGGCCTTCAGAGAACATAGGATAGGCAATAGAGTAAGGCTAGTTAGATTTGCCTGTCGTGCGATTTGAAGACAACCAACACCCATAAAAGCACTGTTACGTTATATCAGCTATATAGGGTGCGTACGGTATCTGAGGACACCTCACGCACTTTTAGAAAAACAGCTCACATTAAACGATTCTTTTGATTTTTCGTCGACATTAACGGACCTCGCCTAAGAACGTATGATTTGTATCCGAGGTATTGATGAACAACATTCCTTATTGTTCCTTCAGACACTTGAAGATCTTTGGTAAGATGTCCCATTGGCTTCCCAGGATTTTCGTCGATCATGCTATTCACTCTTCTGATAAACCCAGGGGTTCTGAGTGAGTCAGAGCGTTGACAATGCTGTTTTCTCTTGCTCGTGGCCAATTCATCTCCATTGTTTTCATACAGCTCCTTTCTAACTTTGCAAACGAAAGATCTGACGACTTTTAAAATTCTTGCAATTTCAAAATTGCTGAGTTTCGCTTTCATAGACAATATATTACATGCGAGTCTTTTCATTTCATTAGTTATAGTAGTATCTGGCATGGGATCTTGTGAAATAAAAAATACGTTAATTGTTATCTGGTTAGTTTAAATTACAAAAATACAAGTGTCCTCAGAGACCCTACGCACCCTGTAGATAGGCCTTCGGGATTTCTGGCTTTCGTGCCCGCTTTACTGCCTTCAATTTTCACTTTTTCTTCTCTATCTCTTCTTTGTCTTTTCTTCGTATTTGTTCTTAACTTGTTGTTTCTATGCACAAGGAATTTTGTGAGAACATAGTGCATAGACTGCTCGTTTTCTACTGCCCACCCTAAATTGTTCCTTTTCTTCCGGCGCGACATAGTCACTGAAGCGCTGCTATCAATACCACTACTGCTGCTTCAGGACTATCGGTCCCATTTCTGGCCCCTTCATTTTGCCCGTATTCCGTGGTGTGTTACTGCATTATTTGTTTTTCATTTTAAGCGAGAATGTAAAAGATTTATCTTATAACCTTCGTTCACTGTAACTACTTTGACTTTTTCTTCGAGAAGCACTTGATATCAATACTAATTTTCTTATTATTCTGTCGCAAATTCATCGACCATCAAAAACTACTAGTAGAAAGCCCCGTAGAATTATTCATTTTTGTTTGTGATAACTCTGTTCGTTATCAATACGTTGTACAAATCAAACAAATTTTATGTATCAGTCCAAGGATGTTTAAGGTACAGGGAGATTTACTCGTAGATTTCTCTTCAGTCACCCCTTGTCCGTTTCCCTTGGAAGGAAAGCACACTTCTTGCCTGCTCGTTTTCCATCCAACTTCTCTGCCTACAATGATCACATCAAGGGAGGGGCGGGAGCGGTTGCCGTTTGTCGGTGTCGTGTTGCCGTAATCGCGCCGTTATGATCGTCGCCGCAGGAACTGAAGCTCTACCTTCCGCCGGCCTACACAATGCCGCTGTCCATCACAATCCTCGCCGACTTCACCGACGTTTCTGGCTGCCTACAAAACACCTTAAAGCAGCCGTTCTCAAACTGCACGTGTGCTGCCGCAACTGTCTCCCAAGTGTGCTCAAGAATTCCTCGAAACATGGTAACCTGATTACCATGTGTTTTCATGACCTGGTTTTGGCTTTACACGTACGAACATAAAAAGATTTAGCGGAGGAGTGATAAGTTGCACGTCCTCTTTCGTTAGGCGGCCATACAATAAAGTTTGAGACTCACTGCCGCGGCGCGTCGTGGTCCTCTCCATTTCCTCCAGGCGGCGCGTGTGTTTCTAATATTACGAAGGTTGTTGAGTTTGCGCAGTGTTGGACCAGCTCAGCTATTCATGATCCTCTTATACGAACTTAGTTTTTTTTCGTTTCTCTTTTCTTCCCGTCAGCAGTTATAGATTGCATGGCATCAGCCATGTGAAGTGACGTCACAAGTAACAACTTCCAAGTAGCATATTTTATGTTCAATAATGAGATGTATGTATATTTTAATACATATTACGTGATAAATTTTTCGAACGGCTGAGAGAAGTCGCCTCATTTTTCGAAGTATTAAATTAAAATATGTTTAAATTGAGAATTGAGTTCCCATTAGGCTCTGTTACTGACAAATTGGGCGTATTGAAGGTTATCGAATCGAGAAAAATGTCGAAGACGGATAGCTCCCACTTATTATGGAGTCAGCGAAGCGAGCCCTGCATGCGGACTGACGTATTACTTGGCCAGATGTTTCTTTTTGTGCTGCCTGTAGACCAGTCGTGTTATTTATGTTGAGCGACGCAAAAGAGCTCCAGTGCTCATGTTTACGTTCATTAGCCTCATTAGTCCGAGGTCTTTGTTCGCTTTTTGGCCTATTGTGCGCTCAGGGGAATATCGTGTGTGCAAACACGGCGGCAGTTGCGCCTCGGCTTATGCGTCCTTTCTGCTCTATCGGCTTATTTCACTCGCATTCGCTACCTTGACTTGCGTGCAGAAATCAATGTATTCGCGTCTGCCCACTTACTTTTGCTAAATTTCCAACAATGTTTTCACATTTTATCCTATTTATTTTATGCCTTAAATTTATGCACTCTTATATTGTGTTCCATAATCTGTTGAAGTTATTTCTATGCCTGAAAACTTGTATAGTTTATCGTGTGTCAGGTTTTCGCCAGCGATGCATTGCATAATATCAGTAGTAGGTTTCGAAATACGACTTTCGTTTTTTCTTGCGTTCAGTTTCAGCAAATATTGAATTGAAAGATAAGCTGCGTTTTTTTCTGGTCACTTAACTTCGTTTAACATGTAGAATTAGTATTATGCAATGTGGAGTAAAATCAAACTATGAATTTCAATCGTAAAATGTATTCAAGAACATGATGTACGACTCAAAACTGCTCATTACTGCTTTATAAAACTGCTTGTATTAAGATGTTGCAAATGCACGGCAGTAGAAATGTCAACGGCTTTACACTTATCGGCTATAAGTTCACTTTGTTAATTAAACTGGACGTGGTAAAATAATCCTTTTCGTATAATTCATTATTGATCAACATAGCCTAGAGCCTCGGGGGAAACAACTGGAAACATTGATGTTATCTGATTTAAAACATGATTTTTCTTTGTATTTTTCTAAGTCATAGTTGCACGTTTAAGTTCGAAAATGTGTATTCTTGCTGATTGTTCCTCATGTGATGAAATTTCATGTCGAGGCTTCCGTGGAAGCCTTCATGAAATTCTATACCTTTGAAACTTCATGTACCTTTGTACATTAACGTCCACAAGCATGTTTTTTCGTTTTATGAACGGTTCTACTTTATAAGACTTTACCAAAAAACTTTAATTTCTCTCTGATGTTTCAGTTATCACGTAAAGTCTAGCTTCACTTGAGTACACGCAACTAGGCCACAGTCATAATGGTATGTGCGCTTGGAGACACTTCCGTGGAAGTTGCCAAAACTGAAGCATCTCATTCATGGTTTGGTGAGGTGACCGTGTCTGCTGCTCGGGTACTTGCGACTAAGCCACAATGATTATCGTTTGTGGGACTCGAGGGCAGTTTTATGGCCGTGAGCCGCCATGGGGCCGATCATTGGCCTGCTGCTGTCCCTACTTTGTGGCCGATGTCGCTGCTTTACGACCACCTCTCATTGTTGGTGGGCTCGCTGCCCGTGCCCATTGTCCTCATCCGTCCACGGCTCACCTACAGCGGCTAGCCTCTCTTTTCATTTGTTTTATCTCTTTGCTTGTTTGCTCAACATCTACTTAAGACTTTAGTTTTGTAGGCCAAAACCTTCTTTGGTCGGCTTCGCTCATTCTTTTTCTATGTTTAATTTGTTTTTGAAAAGTGTTCGTGTCGCAGTTCAGTATTAAGTTTCTTTTCCACGCTATCGCTTGTGTACTGCAGATATTTTGAAGGTTTTACTGTACGCTCTCTGCATTTATGTGGTATTTTATACTTTTTTCTTTTTCTCTGTTTCTCTCCTCAAGCTATCCGACGTAGGTACCGTGCAGTCGACCTGTGACCCATGTTTCTTCGATCCGTTTGTCTTTTAGCGAGTTTACGGACACTTTGTAAATGCCAATATGGTAGGTTTTACCTACCATCATGCTAAAGTTGTGGGCGCTTTTGGTGTCATTTAATTGTGAGGTAATAGATGTATCAGCAACGATCTTGCTTTGCACTGTGCGTACGATATTTTTTTTAGCGCGGAGAGATTTACTGAAACTATCGCTCAGTTAACGGGAACCGGCAATCAAGACATGCATTTTTATTGAAATAGTGACAATATAGTTGCATGAGCATTTATTGATCTTATTTTCGTCTTTGTTTTCCTAGTGCGAATGTTAGTCGAGTTTCATAGGTATTGTGATTTTAATTTTCCTCCGCGTTGAATCTGGCGGAATGGTACTCTTGAAAAGTAGTAAAATGCCGGTGTTCTCGAAATAGAAGGAAGTACAGTACTGTTTGATTCGATTTTTTCGATTTACCCTTGAATATTGTTACATAGTTAAGAGCTGTTGTGTATAGAAATCTTGCTCCAATTGTTCATGACTCGCAGTGACCCATTTGAAGTAATCCCGCTTGTAGAGTTTTGGACGCGCTCCGTCGTGCAGTCACACGGTTTTCATTAGAATGTTTTACTCTGCTTTCTTTGGTGTGCTCGCTCCTCTGCAAGCAATTGAGTGGACTCACTTTTTTTTCTTCGCACTTCAAAGTTGAAAATTAAGTGTAAAAGTTTGGCGACACTTGGCTTTTGAAAGTTTCTCCATTTGGAATTACTGGAGGCAAAGAAACCGGTTTTGGTTATTTCTTCCGTAAGAATTGCTATTATTGCTATGAGCTAAGTGGCCATTTGGTGTTATGTGCTCGCATTATTATGGCTGCCTTGGGCCGAGCCCCTCAGTTTGTTAAGTAATATTGTCGTGCTTGTTTCTGCTACTTGTGTCACTCAAAGTTGTCTTGGAGAAGTCGAGGTCGAAAAGCACTATAGGTCTGGGGGCCGACGTTTATTTTTATTCGGTTACTGTTTTTGTAAGTTTTTCATCTTGTACGAGTGAAGTTCTGTGCATTTTCGTGTGATTTTGAAAATTGTTTTGCCCTTGAGGCCTACATTTGTGTTCGGCTTATTTGTGTGTGCAACGCTTCGGTCCGGAAAAGTCTGGCGCTGGACCGATGTGGAGGGGCTCAAAGAATGCTTAAGGTCCAAAAGAGATCAGTAAGTTTGACGATAAATTATCAATGTTTGAAGAGAACCTCAGCACCTTGAAGACTTGTTTACGTTGTGTTGTACTTGCAACCTTTGATAAGGTAATTTCATGTCGCTTCTTTTATTTTTCTTATTTTCCATTCCTAATTTTTGAGTTTATCATTTGTACAAGTTTTCATATTGTCTCGCAATTCTAAATAAATAATCATCACAGTTTCTTAATCATTGGAATGGTATAACGAATATGTGAAACATAAATCTTCCTGTTATAGAGTATTGAAGAAAAAATCCATGCTGCCATGTGAACATCGCTTTCCTTCTTTGCTTCTGCTCCATGAATAGTTGAAATTGGACGTACGGTAAACTGCATTCAAAGATGAATTATGACAAAGTTCCTACTGCCAGTATTTACAGCCATGAATAAAATATTCCTATATGCATGAAAATATTCTGAAACTTGTAAGTTTTGCCGCTATTTGAATTTTATGTTTGATAATTCGTACGTATTATAATTTGTAAAGCGACTTACATAACCCGATCGACGGTTTCTCCGTCCATGCCCCACCGTTAGGTGGCCATCTCTCACTCGAGGAGTCGCCGAACCTCCTGTAGGCGTGCGCTCTTTTCCGAAAAGTAGCTCCAAAAATCTGTCGAGCGTCGTTATTGCTTGCGGTCCCAAAACCGCCGAGTTTCACGCTATTACGCCAAAAAATTTTCAATTCAATTTAGTGTGAAGCAGGCTCGGCGTGAAGGAGGCCTCGCCTTGCGTATTGAGGCTACAACTCGTGAAGAGGGTTAGGGCAACTATTTTGCTGCCTTCAAGGTCCACTACAAAATAAAATGAGTCGGGAAAATATTTTTCGAAATGTCCAATGCCAGCGGGACATTCGCTGCTGCTTCTTGAGAATGAGGCGAGTTGGGATGTTGGTACCTCTCATGGGGTATAGGATAGGCCATAGACAATAGGGTTTGGTTAGTTTGGTTTGTCTGTCTAATCCAAGGGGGACACTGTCAGGCTACTTTAGTCTTATCTAGGCTTTCGAAACTTCTACTTTACTTCTTTTTATTTTCATGCCTTCTGCGCTGATGATTTTTTATCATTTCTTCCTCTTTATCTTTTATAGGTGGTTTAATGTGCAAGGCATTTTGTTTGGGAACACACCTTGAGCATAGATTCCCTGTGCTCCAAAGTTCATACTATATGGTCCCTACTTTTTCGGTACGGGATACTCTGAGTTACTAAAGTGCTGTCATTCGAACTACTACTATTGAGATGTACGTAGTCACTGTGACCGGTGTACTTCTTGAGCTTGATGCAATCGTACGTATTATGAATTCAGAGATATGTACTTATCTTGACTTGGTTGTTCATTTACGTACGTCACTGTTGATTCGTACTTGAAAATGCAAACCTGTTAAAACCGGAAAAACATCTATCTAGTGATGATTTCTTCAATTGACAGACTTGAATCGAATGGTTATCTGCCATTTGCTAGTTATATAATACAAGGAAAGGATTCCTGGCTTGTACTCTTATTACAATTGTAACCATGCTGCATAGCTGTTATGTAGTTCACCTCTTTGCTAAAGCCGATAAATCGTAATAGTTTTCGGCGGAAGGGGTGCTGTTTGAAGTTTGCTTCTATTAAATACTCAAGGCCAAAATTGCCTGTATTCCTGGCTGATTGCAATCTATGTATTAGTAAATATTGGTAGTGTCCTTGTTGGTGATTGAGAGTCCAAGGTTAAGAGTTAAAATTTAACCAAATTTATCTTGGTTTACATATAATAACTCGTTTGCAGATATTTTCTCCGTCGAATGCCAATTTTATATTCGAGTACAGTGCGAAGTCTGTGATGGTAGCGTATCCATTTTCAACCTCTTTAAGCGAAAGTACGTGCTTATCAAGAGGGAGCTTAAAAGAGAAATACTTCGTACAATCTGCTACTAAATATGTGTCTAACAGTTCCTCGCCTGTGTAATTGCTCAGGAAACGTTTAGAATTACTCTCAGGATGAGGGACTGCAAATGATATACTTTGCCTTCTGCCATTTGTCCTGGGATTTTACAGCGCAGAACATCCTCATGGACGTTTACACCGTTTTACCATGATCCCGGACATTGGGTTTTCTTACATCTAAACTGAACTACTGGGTGAATTTTGTGAGTTGTTAGTTTTCCTAAGAAAGTTAAACTCATAGTCTCAGCGCGTTATTCAACATAATTCTTATTTCATTCTTCACGCATTGTAACCTTTTTATTTCATTTTCATTCGTTCGAATGCCATAAAGACAGGCTAGCCTCAGAATATCAAAAGTAATTCTATAAGTTTTCGTTGAAATTTGAGCTTTTAATAACAAATCACGAATACTACATTATTATTGGTCTCAGAGTTATCAATAATGATTTATTCTTGGTTCACAGCTACTAGTGGTTTTATGTAAGTGAAGCATTCTCCTTTTTAAGTTTGAAATAACATTTTATTACATTCGTCCATAGTTCGTCAAAATTTGGGGCGTATCACAGAAAATGATTTTTTTTTTAGTGGGATGTGTTGGCGATTTGTGGGAGCACTAATTAGAAATATAGCCCGGATAGCTGGAGCACGCTGTAGAGATGCAGTGGCCGCTTAGGTGCGGGAGTTCATCCTTTATTCAAAAGTGGCCCGTGTTAACCTGCGATGCCGCTTGTGCAGCTCGAGGTGCGTGCTTGCCTCACTGTCTTCCTCGCTCTCTGAGCGCATGTCCTTGCAATTATGCCTCTATTATTGAGCATGGAGACATCCTTGCAATGATTACGTTACTCGAGACGTCCCTTTTATGGCCTAACATGGCCTATGGGATGTGGCCCGAACAGACTCATAACTCTGCTCTTCTTCATTATTATAATGAAGCTTTCTCTGATCTGCTTACGCTTTCTCACCCTGCTCTTTTTCATTGTATCAGGTGTGTCGTTGGTTGAATGTGCGTTCTTGCTTAGTGATATTAATGCATTTGCTATCTTGCATCACAGTTGTGCAAAGGAAGTGCAAACACTATTCAAGTTCGGATACCAGAATCCATTCATTTTTAATTCAAACTATTAAAGGTATTGTAATTCTTGTCTGAAAATAACTCATTTCATACAATGGTGTCGAAAGTACGACCCCGTGTGTATGGTGACTTTTCTGAATTTTGTTGTATCTTTTCCCGGAGTGTTTTTCGGAGCTTTTAGTTTTAGAAACGTTCATGAGCACCCGACAGGATATACTGTGTAATAATCTCCGTGCCATTCCTCACAGTCTAGGCTTTCGTGTGTTCAAAGCGCTGCAGAAATTGCTCTGCTGGCAGATGATACTGTAGGAGCATTGTCTTTTTTGAGTTCTTGTGGTTTTGATTTTCTACTGTACCACCATCTTAGGTTTTATGCAATGTTATCGAGGTTTAGATCAAATTTTGTACAAATTTTGTAAGACGGAGCACTGAAAGCCATTTTATCATTTCCTCAGTGAACATGCACTACCTCTTCACGCACGTTATGGTGAGGTTATTTTTGCTCTAAGGCTTATTGGAAACACAAATGTGCGTGTTAGACTATAGTGTCTCGGTTTGAATGTATGGAGTTCATTTTACGTTTGCCTACATTGTTGCTGCTGTTCTTACGTTAGGAATGTGTAACTGCTGCTAAATTGGCATTTGCATGCATTTCATTCTGGTTTCAAAATTCTGTCGTAGAATGGTGAAATGAAAACCTAATTATGAAGCAGGCGCAGTTGCTTGTGTAGCAGTTCTTTTTGATTAATGTATTGTGACCGCCTGCGCTAATATGGCGAGCAGACTTGCTGAGGCAACGGTGTAGGGGCTGTCCAGATCTGAGCTGCTACTTGTACTTGCAATCTAATTTTTTTGTTTGTTTGTTGGAAACAATTCACCGTCGGTCCTTGATCGAACCTTGTGTGTCAGAGCGGGCTTTGCCTGCATCTTTAGGGCTTTGCTAGGATTGCGGCTCATTTCCTTACCTCAGTTTTCGAATCGATGTTTGGGCTGATTCACACCAAGATTTCGAACAGATTGTCCGTCAACTTGGATCAGTACTGAATGAAAACTTTCGCTCTTTGACTGATGAAGTCTCTGTTTCGAATTGTTACTCTCGATTTGTAATCCCGGTTCTATTATTTTTAGTTTGTAATTCGTTTACCGTCACTGAGAACCTGTATTGTGGTGTTTTTGGTTGTTAACTAAGTCATAGAAGTAAAATTATATATCTGAACTACTGAGTATTGTTACTGGTGTCCACTACAATTCGGTATAGGTATAGGTTCGGTACACAGTTCGGTATATATCAAGACAAATAAAAACCTAAACGGAAAGAATTGTCATTGGTGTGGATGCATTTTGATGAATTGTTATCCTGATTTTGTACTTCGTTTACTGTTTTCTATTGATATCGTAAAATTTTGTGAATGGCATACACTCGTATGTGTTATATTTTGTTCATTGCGTCATCAGAGCTTAATCACTTCAACTGAATTTGAATCATGCTGAATTAATGTGATTTTGAGATTATACGTACACTTTGTAGAATGCAGTAGTTACATAAATGTTTAGTTCCCAGCGTAAAACAGGGAAACTTTACTCTGTATATGGTTGCGTATGACGAAGGTGTGCCGCATCTTGCTCATTTCTGAGCGAAACTTGTCCTGTGAGATTTCTGTATTTTTACTTGCTTCAAATACATATCGTTGATACTGCTGTTCTTTTTTGGTACGATGAATGCTGCTGCCAGGCACTGCAGTGTGGCGAGGGTACAGATGCTTGAGCTCATCATCATCGTTGTGCGCTGCAGTCGCCGCGGAAGCCAGGACCGCCATGGGGCACCGCCCTGCAAGTCGCACAGTTCTCAGGAGTCCTGACGAGGCCCCGGCCGACTCCAGAGTTACTAACGCGTGCACTCAATCTTAACTTTATCGGACTGCTGCTCCAAGGCAATAAATTCTCTCGGAGCTGATTTGCGTGCTCCCTTCCTTTATAGCTCGCAGACGAGTGACTGCTTCCTAGCTCACTCCCACCCCCTCGCTTTGCTGACGGGCAAAACAAACCTATTTAAGTTGGCGAAATTGCAGTTTACAGGCTACTGAATGCATAGGGTCTCTTTGTTATTATTTTGGAAAGAATATTCATACCTGATCATTAATATTCACATCTGTGTTGCTTTTACGTGTCCAGCTATAATTAATTACGCTTTGATACACGAGAAAAATTTCCCACTAAAATCCACGAAGCTTTGATACGCTGCTCATTCGCAAGGACTTGGTGTCCGTGAACGGTATTGTGTTGTTGGTCTATTTGCATTTTTTGATTTAGATGTTTGAGTCACATCAATTCTGGACTCCGTAATCTCCCTTTTGAGAATAGTCTTGCGACGCGGTGTTGAGATTTAGCGCTTCCCGGGGATTGGTAATACTTCTAATCTTTCTTTGAGCGAATTGGTTCGGAGACTGTCCTCGTCAGCATTACTTGGATACTGTGCAGACCCCATAGAAGCAAGGACTTCTTGTTGCTTAGCTGAGTCAGTAACGCTGTTACCGAGTGTGAGTGTCTCTTGTGTGTCAGGATGGCGTACATTATATTTTGATATCCTTTTTCGGCGAGTGGAGCTGACCTGCTATACTGCTTGTGTGCCTTTCATTCGGTCTATGCGTACGCTAAGATACGTATCCTCTTTATTCCTTCTCATAAACCGATAGCAGGGATTACCAAACAAAAATATTTGTTCAAGTTATATTTCTCTTGAAAATTTTCATCCTTGAAATACGTTGGTTGACTTCGTGGTAAAATTTGTACTCTAAGGCCCCAACACCGCATGACTGGTTTTTCAAGGCAGCAGCGATTTAGTTTATTACATTGATAATTAGAGGGTGAATTAGAATTTCTTAATGGAGTCTGTCCTATTTGAGGTTCAAAACCAGTTACTAGTCTTGAGGATTGGGGATTTCTGCTCATTTTGTAAATTTGAGTGACTAATTAATCGGAAACTTTTCAGAGATCGATATTGATTTTATTCTTCACTGGTTTTTCAATCGTCGTTGGATTTTTTTTTCAAGCGAAAGTCTTGCTTTCTTGTTGGATCTTCACACATAGAAATCCTCTTTCAGCTGATTCTAGCTAGTGACGCGCCGATTTTAAAATTTTTGTTATTTATTTACCGATCACGATTCCTTACCGATGCCGATTGTTTATTATTTAGATTATTCATTGGCTTACCACACATGGTACGCTAATGATATTTAAGTATAAACGAGTTGTATTTGAAAAAAATATGGGGTATTTAAAATTTTTTCAAATTGGGATTCCAACCCTGAAAAATAAAGTTTTATCGACTGAGTTGAACATCAAGGCTGTGCGGGAGTGGGACGCTCTGTGGAGTACGCAGAGATAAGGTAAGGTAAAGAAATATTAATTATCTAATTTAAGAGATCACAAAAAAGACGGATATACAAATAAGTCTCTGTTGCATGCACGTAGAAGTTAAAAGCTTGTGAAGATGATTTCAAACTATTCCGACAGCACCATGATGTGTGCATCAGATGAGGTGCACATTAGCTCACGCGTTCTTATCTCCTAAATTATACTCTGCGAATAATAATTCTTATTTGACTGTATTCAAATTTCTACCTATGATGTTGTCTTTCTAAAAAACTAACTAATTCCTAAGCCATTCATGAAAATAAAATGAAGCACAGTCTATCACAGGGTGAAAAAATTTGGAGTACCAGTCTCACCTTGATTTTATTTTATGACTTTTGACACGAAGCCGTCATCTTTGATTGACTCTATTTTCAAATTATTGTTATGCGAAAATGTGTTCAGGGTCAGTTAGAGTAATGAAAGTCCCAATGCTATAAAAAGAAGGAATCTTCAACATATCGATCCATATAGATCTTGAAGAATGCTTGTGTAACATTCAAAATGCTTACGCTTAATTAAAGAAAATGACAACACCATTCACTTTATTGTTAACTGTTACTCACGCGTGACAGACTGATGGCATCACCGTAACTGGCCAGGCAGTGTTGCCAGACGTGAACACTATAACAAGTAGTTCGTGTGTGTATCCTCCAAACGAAGTCGATTGAACCAGTTTCTTGCCTAAACTTGAAAATTAATTTGTTGAAAAGTTCGTTTAATTAGAAATTACGCGAGTTTACATTCGCGTGTGTGCTCGTACAACATTTGGCTAAAATAGCATAGCTGATAGAACGTTATTGAACGGAAACTGTTCTTCTTAATAGTAATTAACATCAGCAAAATAGGTAAAAAAATTACATGTGCTTACAAACAGGCGATAATACACTTTCATACATGCTAATAATATGAAATCAGTATAATATTTTTCCTTAATGACATTATCTTTCATTTTCTTCTTAATGACTAATGACAGCATAATGGCAATCTTCTCAATGATTTACGTATCTAGTATTTTAGGAATAGGCAAGGAATCGGCAATTTTTAGTATGCCGATGCCGATTCCTGCAAAGGTGCCGGTTCTGGCCGATGCCGGCTAATCGCGCATCACTAATCCTAGCTCGTCCATCAAGTTTCGGTAGCGTACTTCCGCCGATATTTATTTTTGATTTCATTATTTGTTTCTCTGCGTTTTCTGGCATTGTACAATTCCGTCAATTGCAAACACAAACGCAGTTGAAGCATGAGTAAGCGCTATTCGAATCAATGTTTGTGAAGGGTTCTTTTCTGCTGGCATGTGTGGAGTGCTCCTCTGGCTTTACTGATACAAAGAGCCTTTGGCATCAGTTTTTAGATTATGTGGTATTTTATTTTCCTAATATAACTATATCCAAATTGTTAAAAAATTCCATTCTACAAATATTAACTCAACTGGTTTGATGAAGAATGTGTTGTTTCTCCTCCTAATGATGACACAGTTCGGGAAGTGCCCAACTTCTCGTATTACAATTTCGTCTGCAACGTGTGACTCGACAAGAGACCGTGGTGCCTAGGTATACCACTATTCGAATTTATGCAGTGCTGATTGAAATAGTTTTCTCGTAATTTTTTTGTCCATATGTAATTTTGTTAGTTCATATGAAATCAAGCATTTCAATAATAAAGTGTAATAAAATTTGTAAAAAATAGAGAAAGCCGTCCGATTGATTTATGCGCCAGAAATCATTGTCTTTAAATTATCGAAATTTAGAAGACAGGCAAAAATATCGTGCATCAGTAAAATTCCTCATCTAAAGTTAATATCTATTTTAGTATCTAAATGGAACAGAAGAAAACATGGGTTGTTAAATAAAATATTCATAAATTTATTAGAATAAGGGACGCCCAGGATCCATATTGTAGGGTAAATATGTTCCCAAATATTTGCCCAACAATATTCATAAAATGCTGTACAAAAAAATAAAGTTGAGAAAATAGTTGAATAACAATGTGTTTCGGAAGCGAGCGAAAATTTTCTAGTAGGCCTAACACTTTCGCAATGATTTTAGAACATTAGAAAGCATATTGATTTCCAGGTCTCGGACTTTTCTTGAATGATCACACTTGCTCGACCTCTGAGTGCTTGCGTTTCGCCCTCCGTATTCTCTTATTTCCTCAAATACTGACGGGTTTTCGCTCGAAAGCTCTGTTTTAAGTTAAGAATTCGATCGAATTTGATGTTTCTGCCTGCCTTTTATGCCTTTTTTTTTAGCAAAAGTCTATCCCATCCGAATAACTTGTGTACCTTAAAGGATTAAAGCTGAGAATGGTCCTAAAAAGTCGATTGCCTTATCCCACTTTCAATAGCCTCATCTTTGTATTTCTTTTTTGTAGAGTTTAGCACTAAATAGTATAATTTCCATAGCATAATTGACGTGCTTTTGTTGTTAATTCATGATCTACTCCAGAGTGTCACTTCCAAGCCACGTACGACTTTTACTTTAAATCCATAAACATACCTGTGAAGGTTGCACTTCGTGGCAGTTGTTCTCGTGTAAAGTATTGGCTAGTGAGAGGATATTGAGAAGTTCTGCAAGAACGAGTTTTGCAAATTTGCGTCAGCGGCCGATGTATCTAAATTTGTGGCGGTGCGTAGAGACGAGCTCCTGGGAGGCGGCCTCCCGGGCGCTGCTCATGTTTAAATTAGCAGTTGTCTCTTGCACCACTTGACAAACCATTTTCGCCACTTTGTACTGTGCCCCCTCCCATTAGAACTCTTCTCTCATTTCTTGCCATTTTAGTGTGTCCACCCTAAGGTGCTTTGAGTTCATTTCGACCTGCGATTTTGTTTTTTTATCTTTAGTTGTTGGCTCAACCTAGCCAAAGTTGAAATGTTCGCACAAATCCTGTTGATTTGCAATTTTTTGTAAAAGGATGTTTCTTTCTTATGCAGACTCAGCATTTCATTTTTAAAGCTGTTGGTGTACAAAGGTTAACGTTTAAAGTTTAGTCTATGTTTCTTTAGTTATATTTAATTCAATGTTATGCATGATTTTTACGCTAATACTTTATACAATTTCTTGAATTTAGAGCACGAATGGCTCTTACTAATCTCGATGCTGGGCTGCGCGCCTCAATCTCTCTGTGTAGATGCCGCGTTTAAAGTTGCCTGTTAGATCCTCAGAAAGTGTTGTCGTTTGCTTTTCAGGGCTGTGTCCAAAACTCTTCCTTCTCTCGAGGGCCACAACATCTTGGCCCTCTCACCCACTCTCATGCCGCGTCGCTACATTTTTCACGCATTGGAAACGATTTAGAAGATTCTTCGCCGCAGTTCCATTAATATTTCAGCGATCCATTTTCTTTGGACAGTTTTTGAGGATACTTTCCTCGGTTCGAATGAAGCACTCTTGGACTAACTCGAGACCCTGCCAAATACCTACCTCCTAAAGCTGCTCTCGCTGCATCATTGGAGGAACACTGTTTCCACTCTTTTGAATATTTCCTCATTTGATTTCCCTCTTCTGATTTTCTCGAATTTGTCAAATGTGTCATTAACGTACGATCACTTCAGAATAAGATTTTTATACATGCGCGTGTAATTGAAGTTGGTGTCAATTTCTGCTACGAAATCCATAAATATATTTCTATTATTTGTGTATATATAATGCATGTTAGAGCTAAACATGTTAAAATAACTTGGATCATTTGTACTTGATGTTTGATATTCCACACCACCATGCAAACGAGGTATTGTTCGACTTCCCCCTCATTCACTGGAGCTGCATCGCTGTCTTGTCCTTGCGCCTACTTTTGAGATTGTGTTTTCTTTCTGTCGCCAGAAATGGGCGACTACTGATTTTTAATTGTATTCTATGCATTATTGCACTCTAAAAGACAACGAAATTTTCATTGAGACTTAGCTTTAGGTACGATTGAACTGAAATGGCTACGTTGTAAATTTTTAAGATCCATTTATAAATTTATTTGCTGTCAGTGTCCCAGTTTCTTTTGCCTGAAGGTGCCTGCCCTCCTTTTCATGATTCTTACGCGAGTTGCTCCTATTTCGTTGCCGATGAGCGCGAAATTTCTTTTTCGTCTATGGTGTTTGGAACATTTTGAGTCTTTCGGATTTCTTTTCCTTAACTCAATAGCTGGTTTGTGACGTGCGTGGAACAAAAAATAGTTTCACGACCGAAATTCGCGGCAGTGTTGTGAGGCTGGGCGCGCTGTTGGGCGGTGACATTTTTACTCGACGCACCTCGCCTCTTTCTCTTCATTACCGCCTAACTGAAGCTGTCGCTCTTCCTTCCTCTCACACGACTCTTCCCAGAGAGCGCGTCGTCATCCTGCGGTCACTCGTCTCCAATCTCGAAGAAACAAGTTTTGTCTCATCGCCCTTTCTAATTTAATTCATCTTCTTAAAAAGGTTCATTCCTTCACCTGTAGAATCTGGTTCTTGTTTTTTACGAGGTCATCATTGGGAAAATTTCTTATTTCCACCTGCTAGATCCAAAGACTTTCCCATCCTGAAGAAAAGTTCTGTTTTTCCCGCCTCATCTTTTTCTTTTTTTCGCTCTAGCGGTCACTCTCCTTTCGAATGCAAGAAACATCCTCCTGTGCAGCCTCGTTTTGTTGAACCCATTCTTTCCTTGAGGGAGAGGGAGGGGCTCCGTTTTTCTGTTAGTCTGCTTTTCATGCCTCTCATTGCAAGTGTGTCGTTTTGTGTCATTTTTTCACGTGCTAACTGCGACATGGGTCTGCACTCCGGCACGGCTCCTTTGTGGGTACTTGACTGCCTCCCGTGCTGAGCGGCTCTCTTAAGAAAGCGCTACAATGGTGCACTCCGTGTGTCCAATCGAGTGTGAGCCGTCCGGTCTGGCCTCCCTCCGGCCTGCCATAATGCCAGCCATCTTATTTACCTTCACTACAATTGCCTCTGTAAATATGATCGCTGATTTTTAGACTGCCTTCCCCAATAGCCCAGACCTCAAAGGTCAGTGGGCGTTTTCTCGTGTCGACATCGACGTAAGGGCCTTAGTGTTTTGTCTCTTGTTTCCGTTCGGTTTGTTTTCATGTCGTTCTGTAAATTTCATTCTCTAGTTTATTCCTATTTGTTTTGGTAATTGAGGTTGATACTATCTTTTCATGACGGCATTACGCATTGATTTTACAATTGCCCCTAGACTAAATTTTCGTATTTTATTTTATGGTCATGCCTCTTTTGAAACGTTCATCGACGTTTATGTCTGTAAGTATGCATTGCTTGGTATACATTAATACTTACAATTATATTCTTTTAGTACCAATTAAACGGGTAACCCTGCAGAAATGTGTTGTTCAGCTCAGGTACTGCTGTCTAAAATACTCCTTGGGAGACGAGCAGGACTATTTCTTTCAAAATTGTACTAGGCGTTCCCGTTGTACTGTGTGTAGAAATAGGGTTTCTCGGTGACAGCTTCAGCTATTCACTCGAGAATTGGTAATGCGTGTTTACCGAGTGTGCTTAGCTCTTTGTTCTTATCTTTTTTCTCTCTCTTCTTTGTCTCTCTCGTGCAGGCGACCGGCGCTATGTAATCAGGGTAGAATTTCTTACTTATTACTCTGGTCTGCCTATTATTGTCGTCGATATGATTATGTGGCTCATTTATGCGGACTGTAGAGCACGGCGAAGGCAAGACACTGAAATGGCGTGTGCAGCGCCACGTAATGTTGTCACCTTAACACTTTGACTGCGATTCTCCATACAGGAAAAATTTCATGTCGACGATTATCTCCGTTGTGATTGTAAAAATTAAGGATTTTGTTTTCACAAATTTGGTTATCCTATTAATTTTTTGCTCAGGCAGAAATAGCAATTTATGAACAGAGATTAGACGAAAACTTGAAAATAAGTTTTCATACATGATAGTGCTTTGGTTAGGTTAGGTACGATGATCGCGTGCACCATGTAGACCCACTTCGGAAGCCAAGTGTTAGCTGAGCGGAAGCCGTGATTCACCCTTGACTAAAACCGAAGTTTTTGCTGAAGCTCAATGGACGAAGTCATTTAAAGTTTGACGACCGAGTAATTGTTGATGGTTTTGTGGAACTTTCTTACGTGTAAGGACTTGTTCCGAAGTTATAGAATTACTGTTATTTTGAAGAATAGGAGTTCTTATTGACTCGAATTTCTCTCAGTGGCCATAGGATAGGGTAAAGGGAGTAAATAGGGTTAGGTTAGTTCTGTTGGTTTATCCTATGCAATGGTAACTGGCGTCCCCAGGGGGACACTGTGACGTTACCTCAACTTCAGCTTGGCGTTTGGGACTTCTATCTTTCGCACATTCTTTGTCTCTTTACATTTTCATGACTTCTTCTGTGATTATTCTCTATCTTTTCTTCATATTCTTTCTTAACTTGCTCTTTCTATGCGCAGGAAATCTTGTGTGGGAACGCACCAGTGAATAGATTCCATGTTTTCTCAAATCTATATTAAATGGTCTTTTCTTTTTCGGCGCTAGATATTCCGAGTTACTGAAACCATGTTATCCTTACTGCTGCTACTACAACTACTTGCGGCTTAATTAAAATAGTAAATACTTCATAAATAACGACTCAAGTTAGGTGTGACCATTTTTCTGTCACTTGTTCGTAAGCTATTTTTCTCTCTGCGATAGTAGGAAAACGTCGCAAAGCGAGTGAAACTATATATTTGTTTGACTAAAACTGCCTTGTAATGAGTACTGATGTTCTCGTACCTGATTGTTCTACTTCGAGCTACAGCGTTTCGAGGGCGTTGTTTATTTTTTCCTCTGGCTGCACAAGTTAGCCTCAGTGTTCTCTCCGACTCCCCAGTGCTTTTTGTATTTCTCCGCTAACCAAGACCTCTTTTGAGGCGTAATCTTGAAGTTTTGCCAGAGCACGACCAGAGTATCTCGTGTTACTATTACATCATTTCCGTTCTAAAAGTTCCCACTCAGCAAGGAATGTTGCAAAAAGCCATTAACGTGAATGCTACTCTCATCTTTCCTAAACATTTCCCCTGACATCGTTTTGGAATTAGCAAGCATATTTTCGTCGCTAATAATATAAGGAATTGTGTCATGATGTGAGGTTTTCGAGCTTTTGTCTTAGGAGCACGAGTTGTACTTTGTCCAGGAAAAGTAGCTTACGCAGCTCAGGCCTTGCTCATCACACTTCCGTGTGGCTAAGTGGCTGGATTTTGTCTTTCGTCTCACTTGTAGTTCCTAATGTTTCTCCCATAATATGTAGCGTTCCATGCCTGACGCACTCGCGCACCGCACTGCCCTAGCTTTGTCTCGTCAGCTCTCCAAACGCAGCAGCCTGAAGCTTGTGCTCATGCTCTCTTGCGTTTGTCTTCACTTTGTTCGAAACTTCAAATTGGGGGGTGAATGTTTTACTGTATGAGGTACAGACGCCTCAGAATGATCGATTGGCTGCACTGTTTACTTAAAGTATTGCAAAACAGTTAAACGAATTTCATTGTGGTCAACGTTCCGAATATTTCTTTTCTCAATAGTTCATATCAACATTTTTGCGGTGTTAGTTGTATTTTTTAGATAAAATCTTTGCCAATTATTTAAATATCTTCTAGTCTCAAGTTTAGACTATAAAACCAGATATTTATTGGGTAACATTTTACAAAGCCTTCAGGGATCAAGAGAACGCAATTCTAATGAAGAAGTAACCCCCTGCCTCGCTGTCCAACCATTCCTTTGTAACGATTTCTTTTCCCAGTGATGCTGGGAAGGACTTAAATTTTTATTGAAATTCTTCTTGGTCCTTAGACTCCATCAAAGAATTCTTGACGTGTTCCATCAATCGCATCCGATTCCTGAAATTGTGGTCGTGGGTCGGCAACCGAGACCACCTCCGTCTCTGTGCTCGATTGGCTTCTTGGGCCGCAAGAGAAAGGAAGGGAGAGGAAGGAGGTTACCTCGGGCCAATGTAGCTTGCTGCCACACTGATTTTGCAACTGTTAGCAAACTGCAACGCGCGCTCGATGTGAAGGAAACTCGTTTGGGAGTTATGTGTCTATGAGAACTGTAATACATATTTTTCTCACAGCTATGTGACAAATCAAACGGAAACTTCTAATCTAGTATGAACACATAACTGGGCTCTTTTATGCGGGCCTCTAGTTCTAGACTTGAGTTGCCCCGCACGTCACAGCTCGTCTGGTGTGACGCAACCAGCGCACAGCGAGGTAGGCCTGCACACCTCGTCCTCAGAGCCTGGGGAGTGCGCCCTGCTTTTGTACCCGTGCAAAGTTCAGGAAAGTTGCTGTGTTGGACAGGCTATCTCCTGAAGTGACCTTCATAAGAGCGTCCGGTAAAATTGTGTGAAGTGAGATTCTTCTGAAATGTGTTCGTCCCTTGCATTATTTAAAGTCTGCAGATTTGTGCCGTCCATTTTGATAACTGTTATTTTGTAGTGTACTGCTTTGAAACGGTTTATTTTCTTGGTTGGTTAGTGTTCATGCAGCGTGCAGTTAATATTGTTCCTCTCTTCGTGTGCTGGAGCTCACTTTCTCCATTCTTCGGCTGAAAAATCTTTGCCGTTTTTGAAACACCTTCGTCGTTTTTATTAACTTTTAGCCCTCTGCGGTTTCCCTGAGAATAAAGTTGGCCCGATATGTGCTAACCTTTTTTATTATGGCAATCATAAGGAAAGTTTTGGCCATTTGTATGAAAGGTCACGTGGTGCGGTGCAGAATATAAAGTGCGCGCTCGATAACGCCGTGCCTCATTCTTATTGGAGCTAACTGGCGGGCTGCTGCCGTCACAAAATCTCTTTGGAACTGATTCGCTGTGTGCTGCGCTTGTCTTCCCAGCCTGCTTCTGAACAGTCGAGTCGCTGACCTCATAGCTGTCCTACTGTTGCGAAGTGTTCAACCTTCAACTCGCAGTCCTCGGAACTGTAGTTTCAATTATCAAATAAAAGCGAATAAAACCGTTCGGTGTTTGCAAATGACCTGACTCTCGTGGCAAAAAAATCTTTCCAAACATTTTGCTAAAAAAATGAACACGCTTCGTATAATGTCACAGGGCTGTTTGTTTTAATTCCTACGTCACAACACACTTTTTCAAAACGTCTGCTTCTTTCATTTAATACCTGTAGATCCAAAGACATACCTATTTTGAAAATGTGCTGTATGTTTCCGTAGTATTTCCTCTTTGTGTGCAGTATTCCCATTTATGGTGTAAAATATACTGATGCTTTTACGAAATATTTATGATGAATTGATTGTATGTGCGATGAGACTTATTCGTCTGCCATATTACGTGGTCGCATTTGCAAGTTGCTGTTGCCTGCATGAAACTATGCTGAGATTTACGCTTTTGTCGGACCTAAAAATTATTGTGCGAAAAAAAGCGTCTTGTTCAGCTCCGATAAAAGTCCGTGATTCTTCATTCTCCAGCTGAGCGGAATAAAATAGCCAGATCTTCTCTGTGCCTGGAGCCTCTTGCGCCGCGTGGCCTATCCCTGAGGTCTATTGAAATTATTTCTTCAAGGAGCGTATGCATTTTGGAGAGTCAGCGGTGGTTTCGCATAAAATATTTGCTTAGCGTGTCTTTTGTTGGGAGCGAATTGTAATTGATATCATGTACTGAGCTCGCACAATATAATAGTGCTATACGCGTCTTACTTTGAAAAAGAAATTCACTTCGCCAGCCGTATCTGGAATATCGGACCGATCCTTTAATTTATTCGTCGAAATATATTGATGTCACGAGATATTTCTATAGGGTTTTCAGAGGTCGTACTTGTGCAACTGAGCAAAAACAGAGATTAATCCAATCACTATGAAAGCTTCCTGTTTGGTGACGCGATATTCGTGTTTTCTCTCGTGAAGCGACTGTATGGAAGTCGCGCACTGAAAGAAATGCGCGAGTGTTACTTCTGCGAGGGAGGGATGCCTCGAGTGGGAAGAGCGAGCGCTTTCTGTCGAATGTAGTCTTATAAACTCTGCTGTAACTTTCAGTATCAAATCCAATACGACAGAACTGTAACGAAATTATCAATGGAACAAAGACACTAATGAGTGAGAAGCCGTTGAGAAATATTATTATGACGTAATGCGTGTGTAATAATGACTCGATTTTCTCAGTTGCTCCAGTAAATAAAAGGAAGAATACTAAATAATTTTACCCGAGGATCCACCGCTTCCTATTACACCGACATGACTTGTGTCTGGTGGCAAGTAATAGTTTCCTAACTCCTTTTGTTGCGAAACGAAATAAAAACTACCTTTTGTTCGTATGATATTTTGTTTATGTATTTTACTAGTATTTATTATAGTAGAGAAAAGCAAGTTTGGAAATTTGTTGACCTGTCCACCAAAAGCAAAGTTAAAGTATTAAAGTTACTATTTTTATTTTGTTTCGTTACAAATAAATGGGATAACATGCGCCTAGCCCAGGAACTAGACATAAGAAACATATAGTTACATGGTGTTATGCATATAGGGTCCCTAGGAGGACACTGTTAGGTTACCTCAGCTTTAGATAGGCTTTCGGGACTTCCAGCTTTCGTGCTCACTTTGCTTCTCTCCATTTTTGTGCCTTCTTGGCTAATGATTGTATTATTTATCGTTTCTTCCTCTTCCTTCGTAGCTTGCTGGTTCTATGTGCGGGGGATTTTGGGTGGAAACACACCTTCTGCATAGATTCTTCGCCTTCCACAGTTCATACTGAATGGTTCCATCTCTTTCGGTGCCAAATAGTCTGAGTTACTAAAGCTCTGCTATCCTTATTACTACTAGTATTACTACTGTTACTGCTACAATATACAGTAGTGGCGGGAAAAGCTCCGCAGCTGCAAGTTTTCGCTGATATCTAAATTACACTTAATTTATATTAGCTGACCTTTATAAGCTGTGCACCATTCTATTCAGTTTCATTTTCTTACTTAGTAACCATATCCGTTTGTGATTTTCAAATGCAATTGTGCTGGTGTTTTCGTTAGTTCTTATAAGAAAACAAAACAAAAAAGCCAAAAAGCATGTATAACAATATGTACTCTTACTAAATTTTAGTATAAAATTGTGTTTAAAACAAACCAAACTTGTCAATATGTAGTAGCATAACCTTTCTGACAGCTTGAAATCTTTTTTGACACTGCTTCGATTAAATTCCGGCAGTAGTCTCCAAAGAGGGCGTCCCACTTCTCATTTATTTTAGCCCAAAGTTGATCAAGGTTATTGATGGTATCTTTGCGTGCTTGATATGCTGCCACATGTTTGCAATGGGATTAAGGCCTGGCGACTGGGCAGGCCAATCCAAACATGAAATGTTGAGCACCAGGGAGAATTTCTTGACGTTGGCCGCTGTGTGCATGGGAGCATCATCCTGAATGAAAATGGGGTTCTCGTCCAATTATCAGCATAAAATAGGGCAAAAAATGCTGTGCTAACATGCCAACGTATTTAATCGAATTTATTCGTCCTTACAGTCGAACAAGAGGTCCTGGACCATGAGCACTGATGACTCTCCATACTATGACAGAACCTCCACCACCATGAAGTGTGAGAACTATACAACAGAGATGAAATTCCTCACCTTTCATTCGTCGAACTCATATCTGCCATTGTTGCCTAGCGTATTGAACCTGCTTTCATCGCTATAAAGCAACCCTGTGCCAGTTTAAGGCCTCAAAAGCTACATGACATCTGAGGAATTCCTTACGGCTCTTTCTGTTCTGCACCGATATCATCGGTTCACGTCTTGCAATGCAACCTATCAACTTAAATTCATTCAATCTTTTCTTAATTGTTGAACTAGAATATTTTGCACAAAGGTCACACCCTTTTCAAACCTGAGAAGCAGTTTCAAATCTGTTTCTGCGGTTGCGGATTTTCATAGCGCGGTCATTCCCTGTGAGAAGTAACTCTAGAGCGGCCAGACTTTGGACTATCTCGAACACTGCCGGTCTTCTGATGCCTTACTACAGCCAGTCTCACAGTTCTTTCATCACATTTGAGCTTCCTGCCAATTTCTCTGCTGGACAGTCCAGCATTATGGAGTTTAATAAGCTCCTCAGGATCACTAAGAGTAAGACGTGGCATTCTGGCCAAATATTATTGAATTATAACGTTAAACACATTGCAGCAACTGTTAGCAGGATTTAAGATGGCGTATAGTCGGATATTCCCGTAAGCTTTCAGGATTCACATCAAATTCTAAACTGCAGAGTTTCTTTTTGACTTACAAATCTTCCTTGTGGCACGTTTGTTGAAAAATATTTATCAAAGTAAAAAATAATTAAAGAACTAAATTTGATATTCAGAAGAAATAACGCTGATGCAAATGATATACAGCTTATTATGTTCAGGTACTTAAATTTTAGTCTTTATTATTTTATAAAAATGTTGGCGATGCGGAATTTCTTTCTGCCGCCATTGTATACATATAGGGGTTACTGTGACTTGAATATCTTG